>JADRCD010180896.1:0-45497 GCA_019843815.1 Montemys delectorum
AAAAAAAAAATAATGAAAGGTGAGAATGTTAAGACTCAAATATGATCAAGGCAGTGATAGAAGATGAGTGGTGTGCTTTGATGTATGACATTCAAAGTTGCTGATATTTGCCAAGGAAGGGAGATCAGTAAGGAATAAGGATGTCACAGAAATTAAATACAGCACTGAACTTACATTAGAACCAATTTAAAATAATTTTAATTAAATTGTTTATATTTAATCAAGTGAGATTGACTTGAATGAAAATATATATTTTATAAAAATTTTCTTACTTGCTGATAATTTTGCTTTACCTTTTTAATTCACCCTTTTAATTTTCTCACATTACTGTAATAATGAATTGATTTTTATTTAATCAATCACCTATTTTTTCACAGTACCCTTTAGTAGATATAAAAAGAATGGGGCTTTAAAGCCCAACTAAGTTCTCACTCATGATCTATTGTCATCTACAGAGCACGGATGCCCAGCATCAATAGATACTCGTGCCTTCCCACCATGCACATCAGTGCCTTTGCTGGGTTGAGATTTGTCCAACTCAGAGTCTGTAAAAGTTCATTATCTTTTTCACCTGATATGTAAATCTGAGATCATGTTCCATGACAAAAACAAATTTATACAATATCTTTCCATAAATCCAGCCCTTCAAGAGATAATAAAGGGAAAACTCCAACACAAGGAGAGCAACTACACCCTAGAAAAAGCAAGAAAATAATACCAAAAAGAAGATAGCCACATAAACATAATTCTACCTCTAACAACAAAAATAATAGAAAGCAACAACCACTTTCCCTTAATATCTCTTAATATCAATGGACTCAATTCTCTAATGAAAAGACATTTCCAAGCAAATAGTCCCAAGAAACAAGCTGGAGCAGCCATTATAATATCGAAAAAAATCAGCTTTCAACCTAAAGTTATGTTCCATCTCAATAATGAAGACTTTTGAGATGTACTTAGCTGGTCTGAGTAGCTGAGAATGTTAGATGAGGTCTTGTAGGACCATCCTTAGTTATGTTGGTATGTCTATTGTTTTTACAAACAGATATTTTATAAAATACTACTTATATAATTTATATATGAAACAACATAGATACTGAAGGTCAAAGTCTAGTAGGGTACACAGGGTTCCCGAGTCCCATGAATGACTCCTTCAACAATTAATATTAATAATTTTCCACCCAAATTCAGCTACATTATGCTTATAGTCACTAAATAACTGCACTTGCATCTAGAAGTTATGGTCATATTAGAGGGGTTTTTTTGGCAGTGGGTGGTACAGACAATGTTAGGCAAAGTTTGGTTTGCTGCCACCCCTACCACAAGAGCAATAATGTCATATTTGAAGAATCTATTGTCAAAACTTCCTGATATGTGAGGAGTAATATATTTTACCTGATAAAAATTCTGTTGCAAAGCTCTAAATAAATCAGAAACTGTTCTAAACACCATCATTAATGCATGGCAGAGAGTAGTGAACAATAAAATATAACTACTTAGGCATTTTATTTGGTTTTTGTTTTGTCAAAATCCTCAAAAAATTCCAAGTACAATTTTTTTTTAAAAAAAGTAGTTATTTGTGACATTTTGCATCAAGCTTACATCTATACATTCTGCATTGCAAGTGAATCTGAACCCTACTTTACATTATCTTTTGATGATTGATCACAAAATAATCAACGAGCATTAAAGATTTTCTATCTGATAAACATGATAATTCTAAGTATAGGTTAAATTTCAGATTATGTGTTTTCTTTAGTATAAACTTGAATAATTTAAAAATATTTTCTATTTGATTAATTACAGTTTAACAGTTAATTTTCTCATCAAGTTATAATTTTAATCAAACTTTTATAAAAAGATAGTCTGCAAAATCAGTTAGTCTAATTATTTGGGCATATATAAAAAGAAGTTATGGCTCTTGGGGTGATAATGCAACCCTTAGGAGACATAGAAAATCTCACAAAAATCTTACTAACAAGTATGGGAAATCTACTATGAAATTGTTTGTGAAGGGAATTAAGAGAAACACAACACAAAATGAACTATATTGCTTTGCCATTGGTAACCCCCAAGAAGTGAAAGGTAAGCCCATATTTCTGAATAAACCATGTGCTTTACATACAAACATTGGAGGAATTGAGCTGGATGAGAAAGAGCTTTCATAATGATAGATGGTGCTAGGCATATTGCCAATAGTCCAATAGATCATCAATAGTTCTACTATGCTGGCTAGTTTCATGTCAACTTGATGAAACCTAGAGTCATTTTGGAAGATAGAAACCCATTTGAGAAAGTGAATGAGCCAGCCTGTTGTGCATTTTCTTGACTGATGAAGGAGATCTCCACTGTGGGCAGTAGCATCCTAGACTCGTGTTCTGGGTACTATAAAAAAAAAATGAAGCTGAGCAAGCCATAAAGATCAAGACAGTAGTAAATAGCACACCTTCATGACTTCTGCTTTAGTTCTTGTCTCCAAGATCCTGCTTTGAGTTCTTATCCTGATAATGCATTTCCTTACTCTATCAGTAAGGAAATGTCATATGGAGCTGTAACCTAAAATAAACCATTTCCTCCCCAAGTTGCTTTTTTTTTATTGTGAACCTTTTAATTGAAAACCAAGCTAAAATAAATACAAACCTGCGATACATTAATGGCAAGCATGGCAAAATATCTCTACAGATAGAATAGTGCCATTGACATTCTGGTAGCCAACAGCTGTCTAGTTGGACACAAGCCCATTCAACAGAAGGGATTTCATGTCTGATGTGGTAAATCTAGCACATTACTCATGACTTCTAAGACAATGGAACTTAGAAAAGAACCCACTAATACCACTTTCCTAAATGTGTGTAATTCGTGACCACATTCTATATACTTATCTTTTTACTCACAGGTAAGTGAATTTATCATCTCTCATCAAAGAAGTTTCTTTTTGCTTTTCACAGACATGGCTAAAGGAAACCACATCTAGTAATACTGCAGTGAGCAAATGACTGTGTGGTGACCAACCACAATTGATACATTTACAACATAACTCCTATACCTTAGACTCAGGAGATATTCTGGAAAAGGAGATGGAAAGAGTCTAAGAACCAGAGGAACAGGATACTTGTGCTGTGAGATTAGATTATGAGATATTTTAGTAATGAACACAATTTTTTAGTTATAAACATAATTTTAGTTATAAAGAAAGCAGCATTAAATATCAGTATATTATTGATTCTTTTACTCTAATGAAAATGAAGTTCAAAGACAACATTGACAAACTATGGTAAAAAGAAAGTGTTGTAATATAACATATTTTATGTATAATTATTATGTGCTAATAATAGCATCAGTGCAACCAGATATTTGCTCCATTTTAATATTATATAATGTTTCAAAAAGATTTTAGGGAATTCATATCTTATCACATATCAGAGTAGTATTCAGATTTAAAATATGCTCTGATATTTTAATGAGATGGATGTTGATGACATAGATACTGATGTTAAGATAATAGATATGAATGGTGGCTACTTGGTTTATTTTCATACTTTGAAGATGCTGAGAAGTATAGAGTGAGGCTGAAGTTAAGAGAGTACAAAATAAAAGATAATCCCTAGTTGTTGTATAGTCAAAATATGGTAAAACCATATCATGAATGGGACCATGGAGAATGTTTGAGATGGATTCACATGAGAGAAGATGAGTAAATCATAAAAATGAATAAAAATTTCAAAATTGAGAGTTTGAGATGTCATTAAGTGGCCTTTTATGGGGGTAAGATTAGAATATATGTTTACTCTAATGTTAGAATACATGCTCATCAAGAGCAATAATAGAAAACCTTATTGAATTTCAGGTTCTAGTAACCTGAACATAAAGTAAAATGACCAATGGGGCAACATTTAGTATAATACATTATCAAAAAATTGTAAATTTGAAGAAAACAGACTATGATTTCCAATCCCATTATCCTAGCATACATTCTGTTAAGTTTCTCATGATTGTGTCATAAGGAATGATCTTTAGGTAAAATAATCAGAGACCCCCATTAAGTTAAAATTTATAAATCTGTCTACAGAAACAAACACTTAAAACCATTACAGCCAGTTCATTAAAATTATGAAGGCAATTTAGTTTGCATGAAAGAATGCCTGGTTGCTTTGCAGTTTCTCTTTGCATCCCTGTCCTTGTGGAGATGCCCTTTCCTTCCTCCTGGGCTATTTGGGCAGTGTCTTCTGTTCAAAATGCACATTGCATAACTAATTTCATAATGATATTCTGTGCCCTTCATGGTCCTTTCTGCATAGGTAATCAGGGTTTTATGTGTAGATGGTATAATTCAACAGATAACATATTCATTTTTGTACTATGAAATCCATCTAGAAGTGTGATTATCGACCAATATTTTATTCTTCTTCAGTCACAAAATATTTAACAATACATAAAAGCCAGCATGAATAAGCCATTAGAGAAGCATGAGCACTTAACAACGATTCATTTTGTTAATTTTAAAGGAGGAATTGCATGTGCTAGTCTAAGGAAACTACCTGGCATTATTTCTGACCTGAAGACAGAGGTTGCTCTATCTCTTAAAATGTATACATCTTTGATATATTTCTTCATATCAGTATTTAATCTTTATTTACTGAGTGTGTTTTGGTAAGATTTCTTTTGAATGATTTTACATTTCGACAATTCAAACTCCTTCAACGTTTTCAAACACATTTCTTTATAGACTTTTACAGTCTCAGGTAAAAATTTAACCCATGACTTGTGTTAAAAATATCTGTGTATAAAAAGAGATATACTGACATGCAAATTATTCTCAGCATGCTTGATGGAAACACCAAAATGTATTTCGTTTTGGAAAACCTATAACAGAAAATAAATGCTTCACAATAGTACAGCTTATATAGCTTCAGTCAAATTTCATATTTAAAGCCCTAAAACAACTTGTCCCCAGTATTCATCCCTATGAATATATTCATAAAGAAGAAGATATTTGGATGTGATACTATCAATCTTGAAATTCTGAATGTGAAGAACAACCATTGATAGTTGTGCTTCATAATGAAAAAAAAAGTTTGTTTTAATCAGAAAGCAAAGGTAAAAGCAATATATATTCTAATATTAAAAGATATGGGTTATCCAAATTGTAAAGGCATAAACTTCAATTAAAATATTTTGACAGAAAAACAGAAAGATATCTTCATTTTGAAGAGAAAATCAATAAGGAAAAATAAACCTGCATTACATACTAAAATTATGGGGGAAACACCAGACTGCTTGTGACAGGAAGTACTGGTCTTTTAAGAGCATTTCTAGCATGGCAAGTGAACCATTGTCTATTCACACTTTATACAAGATACTGAGCTTCTTCACATTACAAAATTATAATTTAATTACTTTTATAAAACACCACTTAGGTCTAACTTGATCATATCTACATAGCCTACATAGCAACCTAGTTACCAGCTGTTGTTCACTTAATAGTACAACCTTACAAGGCAGTGATTCTCAACGTTTTTGACACTGTGACCCTTTAATGCAGTTCCTCATGTTATGGTGACATCTAAACATAAAACTACTTTTGTTGTTAGTTCATAACTGTAATTTTGCTACTGTTATGAATTGTTATATAAATATTTATGTTTTCCAATAGTCTTAGGCAACCCCTCAAAAGTTCATGACCCATAGGGAGAGAACCACTGTTATAAGGAAAAGACATTTGAAAAATAATAGAAATATATTAGTGTTGTGACTGTAAAATTTTACTAAGACTATGTGTTTAACAGGCTATACCTATAAGACATTTGTATGTGAATGGTTTTGTTTGAGTCACCAATTTTTCATCCCACTTTTGGATTACTGGCAGTTTTCTAGTGGACATTAGTGGGTCCATGATTCTGCCTCTCATTTGTCTCTTAGTATTCTATTTAGTATAAATTGAAGTAGAAAGCCACAAAAAATCAATGACAGACGATACTATCCCACACATCTAGGGTGAAAGTGAACATGCTTTCCAGTGTCCAGTGTCATTATCTTTGCTTTGCTATAGTTACAAAAAACAAAAATTATACATTTATTTAAGAATGACTTTGTGGTGGTAATAATGGAATATACTAAAATTAAAAGCCATTTGTTAGGGATGAAGTCCTGATAGATTACCCAGAACAAACAATCCATTTTACAATATTCACTATGAAATTGTTTTCTTAATATATTGAAAGAGAGTTCTTTCACGCACACATATATGTCCATTAGCAACAAAGCTAATGATGACGTAAGTAAAAAGTAGAGGAAGCTAATTATGAAGTATACTATCTAACATATAAATATACTCAAGGATGATTATCATAGAAAATGTAATGAAATATTCATGCACTTGCCAGTAGAATTCTCCTGAGCAGAGAAATGTAATTACAAATCCTGAGAGTTGTTGTACACTGACAACTCAGACAAGAAAGTAACATATGGGCTATGATTTTTCTTCCTGGATAAGTATTGTTGTTTCTGAGTTGCTTTTTGGTCTCAGTGAGTTAAGTGAAGGAAACAAGTAGGTTACGTTTATTCCACAGCACCCTTCCCTACAGTTAGTGTTGTAGATCACAGCTACTATACTGCAAGATCAGCAGGCAGAGCCCACTAAGGAGAATGGTAGGTAACATTCTTGTGCTCGTCACTCTGTTTTCTACATGTGACTTAAGACACAAAACCATTTTAGTATGGTAGATTTTTGGGTTTTAAACATTTCTTGGCATTTTCTACATCAGCAAAGGCATATTGAAATGCCTGGGAGTAAAACGATGGAATAAATATGTGAATAATACAAAGTTCATTTCATTACATTTACACAACAAATAAATAATAGCTTCACAAGTATAAGATATAACACAATATATCATCAACCAAGAAAGTAACTAGTTAAAAGCCAGGTGTGGTGCTATGTGACTTCTGTATCAGCACTCAGAGGAAGAAGCAGACAGCTCACTATTAGATTGATACGAGTCTGGTATACATAGTGAACTCCAGACCACAAAAAGCTACATGGTGAGACCCTTCCTCAAAATATAGGAATAACAAAAAACAAACAAAAGAAAAAGAAGGAAAAGAAAGAAAGAAAAGAGAAAGACAAAAATGAAAAAGAAAAGAAATAGGCAAGATGAAGGAAGAAAGAAAAAAGAAGTTAACTAGTTAGAGTTAAGTATTCCTTTTTCTTTTTTCTGTGGATTTGAAGGACTCCAGACTTCAAATCAAAAGGTAGCATGACCATCAGTGATCTGTCTATTTCAGTCTTTACAGTGCACCTTGACTTAAGCAACTTGGGGGGAAAAAAGCTTTATTTCACTCAAAGTTCCATATAACAGTTCATTATCAAAAGCAGGGAGGGCAGGAATTCAAATAAGGTAGGAACCTGGAGGTAGGAACAAATGCAGAAGCCATGAAGAAGTAACACTTATTGGTTTGCTCCCAATTTCTGGCTCAGCCTGCTTTCTTATAGAACCTAGAACCCCTAGCCCAAGGACAGCCCCACCCACGATGAGCTGGGCCCTCCCGCATTAATCACTAATTAAGAAAGTACCCAAAGGCTTGCCTGCAGCCTGCTTTTATGAAGGCATTTTCTTAACTGAAGTTCTCTCCTTTCAGATGTTGTCAGCTAGTGTCCTTTCAAGTGAAATAAAACCACCAGGAAAGGAGTGCATCATCATGCCCAACTAAATTCTTTACTTTCAATAATAGGACTACATAAAAATAAGTGAGGAAACAGAAGAGTTGAAGGGTCATATGGAAGCTTAAATAAATACACATGCATTAAACACTGTAATCAAAAACAGTTGGATACATATTTTTTCAAGTGTTCATAGGCAAAGGAAGTTTGATAAAATTTAATAAATAGTATTAACATCATATAAAATATGGCAGCTAAACACGATGAAGTAAAATTAGAAACCATTTCAAGCAGAAAATCTGAAAAAGTAGCATATACGTGGAAACAAAATGAGATTTTCTATAAACAAAATAATATTCATGAGATCGTTTAGAAAATGCCTCAAGATAAAATGAAAGCGAAACGGCAAGGTACAACAATCAAGGGGGAGTATAGCTAAAACAGTAATGAGATGAAACTTTAGTTATAAATTTATATTAAAACCTTTCTTAAATCAACAACTAGATTTACCATATGGACAAAGCAAAGCAACCAAAAGTACATTTGAGGCAAACCAAAGTCGAAAAATGTTTAAGATTTGTGAAGAAGTGAAACAGGTCATTAAAAGCCCAGAGTGAAGTATTAAATTACTAACGTAGGGATCCAGTAGGAAGTCACTGCTTAATAAAGATACAAGAAGGGCAACAAATAAGTGTCATAGAAAATGACATACTGATCAAGTAGATAGTGAGTATGAAGAAAGGAAATCTCTATCAAATGAATTACTGGACAGTGTTAGGAAAAGAAAAGGAAAACTGAGAGGAGTTACAGTTGAAGATAGAATTGGTCAATTTAAAATTTCCACAGAGCAAAGTATAAGACTTGGGGCTTCACTTCATTCTATCAAAATGTAAAGAATGAGTATCCACTTATCCTCATCTCTTACAAAATTGACAGTATGTGAGGACATTGCCATCCTAATATTTCTGTATTGTTACCAAAATGCTAGTCAAGAAAAAAGAAAACTATCTTGAGACCAATATCATCAATGAATATAGACATGAACACCCCTCAAAAAAGATCAACTCAATTAATCACAATATAAATGGCACCTCAGGTCCAAAGATATTCTTCCAGGAGACACTAGCTTAGTTTAAAATCTGAAAAAAAAAACTGTGAATATAATAGAATAAAGTAAAATTATAGCTTTTTTGGTTTTTTAATAAATTCACAAGAAAACCTTTGGAAAAATATTTAAATTTCTTTCATGATAAAACATTCAATAAACTAATAACAGGTAAGCTCTTTCTCAGCATCATAAAGCTTTCTCTGAGAACCCCAAGTGAGCTTCAGATAAAGTAGGGAAAAGCTCAGTGCTTTTCTCTGGTCCTAAGAGCAAGAAAAAGACATTCATTTCAGATACTTACAACAATACTGCTGGATAGATTGTAACCTGCGAAGTCAGGGACCAAATAAGATCTCCCAACTGCAAACTAGTAAGTAAAGCCATCCAGAAATGTTACACAGAAAAACTATGTATAAAATTAATTATTCTAACAAAATTGTAGGATATAAAATCAGGTTAGAAGAATACATTGTATTTTTTCCTTCTTTTATTGAATATTTTGTTTATTTACATTTCAAATATTATCCCCTTTCCTGGTTTCCCTTCCAGAAAGGAAACCCCCTATCCTATCCCCCTCCCTCTGCTTCTATGAGGGTGCTCTCCCAACCACCCACTACATTGTACTTTTATGTAATAACAATGATTGAATCCAGAAATGTATTTAAGGAAATCATTGTATTTTAACACTATAAAAATATTTGGGATTATGTTTTTAAGGTAGGTAGAGGAGTTATAAATTAGTGGTCCATGAGCTGGCTCAGTGGGTAAAGAAATCTCCTACCAAGCTTGACCACTCAAGTCTTATCCTGGGGAACCGCAGGGAGAAGCATAGACCAGACTTCAGTAAGTTATTCTTTGACCTCCATCCTTGCCCTCAATAAATTAGAATGTAGTTAACACATTAAAAAAGGCTTATATAGTAAAGATCAAAGCCTATCGTTAGAGAAAAACTATAGAAAATCTAAATAAATAAAATAGCATTTCTGATCAGATTCAAAGATCAGAAAATTTAGCATGAAGATAAGCCCCAAATTAAATCACAGTTGTCAATAATCCCAAGTTTTCTTCAGAAAATGCCATATTGATCTTAGAAATCATACAGAGAAATAAAGAGCTAAAGTGGCTAAGCACATTTGGAGAACAAAGAACACATGTGTCGATAATATAATTTTTCATTGTCAAAATTGCTTTTAAAACAATGGTTGATGTCTATAATTCTTTCCACTCCTAGACATCAACATGATACAATGGAGAGTTCAGAAAAGCTCTATGTCCCATGGGCTGATTTCTGATAAATGTGCTGGAAGATAAGGAGGAAAAGACAATCCTCTTAACACATTGTATTCCGCATCAGTGAACAGATCCAGCTACCACAAAATGGGACCAGATTACTATGGTGGGTAGTTTAAATATGCTTGGCCCAGGGAGTGCCAATATTAGGAGGTGTGGCCTTGTTGGAGTAAGTGTGTCACTATAGCTCTAAGAACCTCATCCTAACTGCCTGGAAGTCAGTCTTCTCCTAGTGGCCTTCAGATGAAGATGTAGAACTCTCAGCTCCTCCTGCACCATGCCTGCTTGAACATTGCCCATGTACCCACCTTGATGATAATAGACTGAACCTCAACCTGTATGCCAGCCCCAATTAAGTATTGTCCTTATAAGAGTTGCCTTGATCACGGTGTTTGTTCACAGACAATTTTTTACTTCATATCATATCTAATGTACCATAATGTACACACAAGAATTCATCTACTGGGATTTTGGTCCCTAATAAAAAGCAGTGAGAAGTGCAGTTTGATTAGGTCTCAGAATTCTGACCTCATGACTGGATTGATGTTATTTTTACAAGTTAAGTTAGTTATGGAGTTATAACTTCTTGATCACTTATCTTGCCTATTACCCTCTGCCATGAGATGACGCAACAGAAAATGTATTTGCTCAGCAGATGACAACACTCTACTATCAAAATTCTGAGTCTTGAGAATGGTCGTTAACACACACCTTTGTATACGTTATAAATTACCCAGCATGTGGTATTCTGTGATGGCAGTGCAGAAAGAACGAAGAAAATTGATTCAAATGTAAGAGTCAAAATTACAACTACGAAACTGCTTTAAGAAGCCTAATGTTTATAATCTTTGATTAAAGTGAGTTTCTATATAAAATGCACAAATCACAGGAGACAAAAAGGAGGGGTGGACCCTATCAAATTAAAAACCTTGAGCATCAGAATAATGGTAACATTAGACAAGCTAAAGTGGAAGTTAAGGAATCTCATGGGGTCCCAGGAACACATGAAGAGTACAACCAATTAAGGACTGTCACGAAAGGGAGAAACAGTTTTCCCCAGAGAAGACTTTCCTAATTGTTTATATAACACCAAGTGGTTGGCTCTGAAATTGTCTTCATATAAGAAACACTAAATGGATCACAAGATATATTTCTGTGTTTATACAAATACGCATGTCTATAACAACAATAATAAAAAATAGAAGCCATGAATGTGAACGGGAAGAAGGAAGGGGATGGAAAAGTGTGGAGTGGGGAGGTAAATAATATAACTATCCTTTATTTCATTTTTATCCTTTTAATCTAATCATTTTATTCATTTACATTTCAAATTGTATTCCCCTTCCCGGTTACCCCTCCCCAAACTCCCATCCCACTCCCCTCTTCCCTCTCCTCTTTGCATCTATGAGGGTGCTCTTCTACCCACTCATCCACTCCTGCTTCACTCCTTCCCCTATGCTAGGGCACCAAGCATCCACAGGACCAAGGGTCTCCCCTCCCTTTGATGTCAGATAAGGCCATGCTCTGTTACATATATATCTAGAGACTTTGATTTCTCCCTCCCCCACCCCACATGTGTATTCTTTGGTTGGTGGTTTAGTCCCTGGGAGCTCTGGGTGGTCACGTTGGTTGATATTGTTTTTCTTATGGAAAACAATCCCCTTCAGCTCTTTCAGTCCTTCGCCTCACTCTTTCACTGGAGTCCCCGGACTCAGTCCAATGGTTAGCTGTGAGTATCTGGATCTGTATTGGCCAGATGCTGGTGGAACCTCTTAGGAGACAGCCATAGCAGGTTCCTGTCAGCAAGCACTTCTTGGCATCAACAATAGTGTCAGAGTTTGATGTCTACAGATGAGAAGGATCCCTAGGTGGGGCGGTCTCTGGGTGGCCTTTCTTTCAGTCTCTGTTCCATATTTTGTCCCTGTTTTTCCTTTAGATAGGAACATTTCTGGGTTAAAAATTTTGAGATACATGGATGGTCACATCACTCAATGGGTGTCTGTGCCTACCTACTTGAGGTGGTCTGTACAGGTTCTCTCTCCCCTCTGTTGGGTATTTCAGCTAAAGTCATCACCATTGGGTCCAGGGAGCCTCTCTCTTCCCTGGCATCTAGGAATTTTATTTCTTAAAACTTACAAATATATTGTGCACATATGTGAAAATGTTACAATGAAAGCAGTTAAATATAGTTGATATGTATTAATAAAATATTTCAGTTAGTAAATATATACATATATACACACATATACATATATATGTGTATATATGTATATATGTACATATGCATGTATGTGTATATAAGTGTATATATATATATATATATATATATATATGCAATAAGTGAAATCAGTTGTGTGGCTCATGCCTATTGTTTCAGTACCCAAGAGGTAGATAAAAGAAGTTGAGACACCTGAGGCCACTGTCAGCTACATAGCAATTTTAAGATAAGCCCATTCTTCCTCAAATCATATATATGAAAATATGTAGACAGACAGACAGACACACACAGAGACACACACACACACACACACACACACACACACAGAGAGAGAGAGAGAGAGAGAGAGAGAGAGAGAGAGAGAGACAGAGAGACAGAGAGACAGAGAGAGAGAGAGAGAGAGACAGAGAGAGAGAGAGAGAGATGAGAAAATGGTTGCTAAATTATTCTAAAATCAAATTTCTGACAAATGTTTAGTATTCACCACTGACAGTGTTTGTAAAGACATTTTTCAAAGATGTAGAAATGTCCAAAAGCCACAAAAAATTTTCATACTATCATCAGCCACCAAGGAAATGCACACCACATAGCCTGGAAAAACTGTTTGATACTCCTTAAAATGCTACACATACACACACACACACACACACACACACACACACACACACGCACATGCACACGCACACACACACACACACACACAAAGCAGAGACTTACAGCTGCTGGTGTGTGAATGGAGACAAATCTGAACTCTCATGTACTTCTGTGACAAGGCAAACTGTCACCACTGCCTGAGAACCCAGTCTCTCAGTTTCTTCAAAATGAATATCAAGTTACCTAGTAGTTTCATATAACGCAATAATGTAACTCCTAAACTGAAAATTAAAAACACAGTTCAGACACACCACATTTGGTACATTCACGTTCTTGCCAGCATTGCTTTTAAAGAAACAAGGAAACCCAAATATCCATCAGCAAGCAAGTGGTAACTTATTATTTCTTACTCTAGCAGATGAGGTTAGTAAAAGTAAGAGAAAATAATACCTGGGCAAAATCCAGTATCTTTACTGTGTGACGTTGTTTGGTGTGACGTTGTTTGGCCATAAAAATAGAATAAAATGCTGATGTGCCCATCACCATAAGAGACTTTAAACCTTAGATGAATCTAAAAAAACAAAAACAAACAAACAAACAAAAAAACCCTGCTAAGTGGAAGGATCCACTCACAATGAAGATCATGTTATGTAATAAGTCTATGAACACAAGAAGTAGAATTCTGAGTTTCAGGGGCTGAAAGTGAAGAAGAATGGGAAGTGACCTCTAATGCCAATAGAGTCCCTTTTTTTGAAATGACACAAATGAGATTCTGGTGACAACTCTGTAAATCTGAGAATATAGCATATACCATGGTGCAGAATGATTTAAAAGAATGGATTTTATAGCCTGTGGGTTCCAACTCAATAAGGTTGTTATAGTGAAGCACAATTCCTTTCTCTTATTCACTGCCTATCCTTAAGCCAAAGTCCTTCATAAGGTGGTCATGTACTGTGCTGCCCTTTACTTTTTCCATCTTCTGTGTTCCCCCATGGTGCAACTTCTGTGTTTACACTCAGTGTAGTTTTTAAAACTACAGTTTTTCATGGTCATGAATAGTTTTACAGACATTTATGAAAATATACAGTTAAAAACTCTGGTCATTGGGACTGGAGAGATGGCTCAGAGATGGTTAAAAGCACTGACTGTTCTTCCAGAGGCCCTAAGATCAATTCCCAGCAACCAAATGGTGACTCACAACCATCTGTAATGGGATCCGATGCTCTCTTCTGATGTGTCTGAAGATAGCTATAGTGTACCCACACTACTTCATTGCCAGTGGGATTGCAAACTGGTACAACCACTCTGGAAATCAGTTTGGCAGTTCCTCTGGAAATTGGACATAGTTCTACCAGATGACCCAGCTATACCACTCCTGGGCATATACCCAAAAGATGCTCCAACATGTAATAAGGACACATGCTCCATCATGTTCATAGCAGCCTTATTTATAATAGCCAGAAACTAGAAACAACCCAGATGTCCCTCAACAGAGGAATAGATACAGAAACTGTGGTACATCTACACAATGGAGTACTACTCAGCTATTAAAAACAATGAATTTATGAAATTCTTAGGGAAATGGATGGATCTGGAGAATATCATCCTGAGTGAGGTAACCCAATCACGAAAGAACACACATGGTATGCACTCGCTGATAAGTAGTTATTAGCCCAGAAGCTTGGAATACAGGAAGAACAACCCACAAACCACAAGAAACTCAAGAAGAAGGAAGACCAAAAGGTGGACATTTCATTCCTTCTTAAAAGGGGGAACCAAATGCCCATGGGAGGAGTTGCAGAGAGTAACTATGGAGCAGAGACTGAAGGAAGGACAAGCCAGCCTAATGTAGCTATCTCCTGAGAGGCTCTGACAGTACCTGATTAATACAGATGTAGAGGCTCATAGCCATCCATTGAACTGAGTACACAGTCCCCAATGAAGGAGTTAGAGAAAGGATCTATGGAGCTGAAGGGTTTGCAGCCCCTTAGGACAAACAACAATATGGACTAGCTAGTACCCTCAGAGCCCCCAGGGATTCAACCACCAACCAAGGACTATACATGGTGGGACTGATTGTTCTGGCAGCATGTGTATAGTAGAGGATTGCAAATTTGATCATCAGTGGGAGGAGAGGCCCTCGGCCCTGTGAAGGTTCTATGCCCCAGTGTAGGGGAATGCCAGGGTCAGTAAGTGGGAGAGGGTGGGGTAGCAGGCATGGGGAGGGGGAGGCAACAGGGGTTTGTTCTTGTTGTTTTTGTTTGTTTGTTTGTTTTTTAGAGGGGAAACTAGGAAAGGAGAAATTTACATGTAAATAAAGAAAATATCTAATAAAAAAGATTCGAAAAAAAGTAAATAAATAAATCTTACAAAATATTTTTTTAAATGTGGTTATTATTGTGGAGAGAATCTCTTGAGCAATATATTGAAGCACCACCTGTCAATAATAATGCTGTTGGCCTATCAGTTTAGGCAGAAAATAGGGAGGTGGAAGTTCCAGTAGACCGAGATTATTTCTGGAATAGAGTTGGGTGTAAGAGATTCATCCCTAACTCTGGGGAAGCCTGTTGCATGGACCTGAGGAAAAGTAACTAACCACTTGATGGGACTTAGAATAGAATAAACAGGATAGCTGAGTTATGGCTAGCAAGAACACGTCAAAGCTTTTGGCCTAGGCAATTATTCCTAAATAATTCAGTTTCAGAGTCATTTTTTGGAGAACAAAGAAGTCGTTTGGAAAAGCCCCAAGTTATACATTGTTCTTTCAGTTTTGGCTTCCCGTCTTTAGTCTCTATGCTGATAACCTATGTTTTCTATATCTGTTCCACTTATACAATTAAAAGCAATGACATACTTATCTTGCTGGAAGTCTGCTCCCTTTTCTCTGTGCACTTGCTGTTCTTTGCTCCTAACCTAATTTCCATTGCTTGGCATTTCTTTCCTTGGTCATCAGGAGGAAAAGTCAAGTGTTCCTTTCTCAATCCTACTTTACATGAGCATCACTCATCCATTCAATCAGGTGTCTAGATATTTTGCTTATATGCTTGTTTCCTAGGATGCTGGAAGCAGCATTCAAGGAATAGCTTTTATTTCTTTATCCTTCACATTCTGTAATTCAGACAAGAAGTATAGAGAAATCACCTTTAGGTAACATATATTTTTCCAGAACACTGGGGATTTTTGAGTAAACTTAAGATTTTTTTTTTATTCAGTACTATTCAGAAGAGGTGGGTAAAGTGATTGCTAAGAATACAGGTGGCAGATAACTGTAATGAAACAATGTTTCCTTCCCTAATGGGACAGTTCACATATGAACTCATAGTGGCTGTCCTGGCATGCATGCGGTCTCCACAAGCTGGACACAAAACTCCCAGCATGGCAGGGAGGAGGCAAGCACCATGTCCAGTGCCTTACCCATAGCCAGGGAGCCATTGTCAACTAGAAGCTGCTGATAGAGGATGCGTCACTTATATTGAAGGAGTGACTCCTGGTAGTTTGATGACATGCCAGGATTTGTCCCCAAACAAAAGGATATTTTAGCCATACAAGCTGGACTGGAGGGAGATTTAAAAAGGAGAGGAGTGGGTAGGTTAGGAGTTATGGATCTGGGAGAACATGGGGAAAGGGTTTGAATATTATCACAATACACTAAGAAATTCTAAAAGTAGTAATAAAACATTATTTAAAATTGTATTATTCTAAAATCTAGCAATTGCGCATCATAGAGTATTTTCTGATATTATGCTTTCTTAAGCAAGGGTCACTTTTTTACCCTTAAAAGCAAGACACATGGTTTGAGAGAAGAATATCTTCAACTAAGGATCTGGGCCAAGTGAATAATTGGTAATCAATCAAAAGTAAGGGAATTTTGGTGGCAAGGAGACTTAGATTCTGAGCTTGCTCTCAGTTTCATTAACTTTTTAAAAGTGTTTGAAGGAGCTACTTAATCTCTCAGGGTCCTTCCTCATCTATACCACAGCTCCACACTGAAATCACAAGAGAAGACTGAACAACATGTTTCATGCAGTGCTTTGGATGAAGCCACAGAGTGAATTCTAACCATCATTGCTATTGTTTGTTCAAAAATAAAATAAAGATTCAGTACATTTTTTTTCCAGTAAACTACAAAAACATAGGAACAAGTGAATAGCAGACAGTGGTCCTCTGTACTTGCCTTGGTAGTATCAGGAAGCATTTCATGTGGAAATCATGACTTTTACTAACACATGGAATGTCAGAGACATTAGCTACCTTATGTGTGATATATAGAATCTCTGTGACATATTAGAGGCAGTGAATTATATCTAGTTATAAAGTTACAAGTCGACACACCATTTTTTCATTCACTTCTTTAGTTTTGACCAAAAATATAATTGATAAAATAAAATACTATCTCACAAAATTTATAAACTAAAAGGTGGAGAAATATCTAGCAATTTGAGAAAAGAATATATGTATAAGAAGTTCCATGCGCCCCCTAGTGTTCATTCTCCTTCAAGTGTTTTGTTGCTTTGTTTTTCCAGTGGGTGTTACACTATGGAATAGAATTACAAATGAGAGGAAACAGAATGAATCGAATCATATATCTAAAACACTTATTATTTTAAGAAACTGGATAATCAGAATACATATTTGAATACAGTGTTTAATTCTAAGTAACTAAAACAATACAATTAATTTAGTTAAACACATGATCTAGGCCATTTTTAATGGAAACACTGACATCCTTAGTATTAATCCCAACACTTCTAATGGTACATATGGCTTAAAGATAAGTTTCAGTAACATATGCTGGGTTAAGTTCTCAGTCTGGGGGCTTGTACTTTCCAAGGTCAAGAGCCAAATCACGTGACCCTCAATTGTTTTAAACCATTGATAACTCCTGAAATGGAGAAACCCTTTTCACTGGGGTTTCCTTTTATTTCCATAAGTTCTCTGAAAAGAAACCCTCAGAAATTAGAAAATACTTTCAGAGTTCAGAAGATACATAAGGGGCTAGAGAGATGGCTCAGCGGTTAAGGAACAGTGACTGCTGTTCCAGTGGTCCTGAGTTCAATTCCCAGCAACCGCATGGTGGCTCACAACCATCTGTAATGGGATCCAATGTCCTCTTCTGGTGTGTCTAAAACACAGGAACAATGTATTCACATACATTAAATAAATATTTTTTTAAAAAGATACTTAATATTTTGCTGTTTAAATTTCTTTAAAAGTATTAGTTTAAAAATAACACTATATACAATCTTGGAGCATTTATAACTTACATTATTCTAAGTGTACAAGTTAATATAAGGAATAATTAAGTGGACTTTTTCAGACAGAATGATTTTTAGCTCATGTGGCCATATTAGAAAATATTTAAAATTCTTTTTTATAGCCATTAGGTCTAAAAATACATACTTTCACTAGTTGCTATCACCTAGTGTTCCTATCATTGGTCTAATAATGCGTATGTCTGTTTGTTTGGGTCCTGGAACATTTTGGTTCTCAGATACATTTATTAGAGAGTACAATCATGGCTCCAGCAGCATATGCAGCAGAGGATGGTCTTGTCCATATTCAATGGGAAGAGAGGCCCTTGGTCCTGTGAAGGTTCTATGGCCCAGTGTAGGGGAATGCCAGGGCCAGGAAGTGGGAGAGGGTGAGTTGGTGAACAGGGGAAAGGGGAAGGGAATAGGGGGTATTTTGGAGGGGAAAACAGGAAAAGGGAGAACATTTGAAATGTAAATAAAGAAAATATCTAATAAAAAAAGAGTAGTAAGAAATGATTGTGCTTTTAAGGTACTGTTAAAGATTGACTTGTTATATAACAAATGACTGATACGATAGGTATAGGAAGTACATGGACAAGACTGTCTTTTTACAGAGTATCAATAGCTTCATATCACATATTTGTTATGTTAATGTCTGTTGCAGCTGAATTTTTCGTATAAAAGACAATATTGGATATAGCCCTCTTTCTCCTGTTGATTTTATAGATATTCTAATTCTTTATCAAATAAATAGATAACAATTAAGTATCAACTGAGTATCAGGGACAACACTAGATACTTAAACCGAAATGACCTGACCTTTCTATGTTTATGGGGATGGTAATAATGAACTGGCATACATGCTATGAAAGATTACATGATACTGTCAATGAAACTGGTTCCCAAAGTTATTTCCATTTATATAAGCTGCTGTATCTAATCATGGTTTTCCGCTTGTCTCAGAAAGTCTAGAGGTGTGGTCTATTCCTCTTTGTATTTCCACTTTGTTTGGGAGAAACATTTAATTTCTCCTTTCATGTGACTTAAACATCTTCCTATTGTGCATCCCATGTTGACACTGGGCTTGGCCATGTTACTTGTTGTAACCATTGAGACTTCAATGTGATCCATGTTGAGATGATGGGGGAGATATCCAGGGGGTGCTCCATTCTTTCAAAGGAGAAAGGGGGAAAGGAACTGTGGGCAGAGGGAGGACAGAGATCTGGATGTAAAGTGAGTAAATAAAAGAATGCTTATGGCCAGGCAGTGGTGGTGCACGCCTTTAATCCCAGCACTTGGGAGGCAGAGGCTGGTGGATTTCTGAGTTCGAGGCCAGCCTGGTCTACAGAGTGAGTTCCAGGACAACCAGAGCTATGCAGAGAAACCCTGTCTCGAAAAACCAAAAAAAAAAAAAAAAAAAAAAAAAATGAATAGGGAAAAAAAGAAAATATTTGTGGGTGTCACTGAAGAAATTATAGCAAACTGACATATTAGGATCTTAGATATAACTCTGGAGAATTCAAATTCAGCAAGTTTGAAAGAATAGACAAGTGAACCTTCCATTTCTTACCACTCTGTTGCAGCATGTCTTTTACCACATAAAATAAAATGGCACCACGAAAGAAATCATTGAAGATAAACAGAATTAAATAGTTAATTACATCATTTTAATCATGATGACAGAATATTGCTTCCTTCATTATTTGGATGCCAGCACTGATGAAAACATTTGGTGATCACCAAGCTCAGTCTGCTCAGCTTGAGTCCAGTTTTTCCTAGTAACATGGTCTTACATGTTGACACACACCAACAAACACATTTTCTCTGAGTACACACAAGGAAGATTTTGTGGATGTACAAACCTTGTCTGATATGCTCATGTAAGTAAATCTTAATGAAGTATTTCTTGTCAACTACTACACTAAAGAAAATCAGAATTTCAACACATCACAAGCAGACAACACATTTTGAAAGATAAGGACTTCAGTGGGATTGAACAAACAAAACAACCACATAGCATGGGTCCTTGCTCTATTTCTGTGTTGTTCCATGAAAACCATTACTCTGAGCTGCCTTGTGCAGCTTCTAATTTTGAAGCTCTTGGCAGGTCCTTTCTCATCACTCTCCAGTCTTAAAAATCAGATTTTATGTTGCTTCAGTTTATCTTTCTAACAAGTGGGAAAGTTGTAAATAAAAGTGACTCTTTATGAGTTTAATTAATGGAAATGTCAAATATGGAACTTGTCGTGCACTGAACAATTTACAGCATTTCCCACGATACATCTGCATATTTGTGTATTTTTTTTCTTTTTTAATACAATGACTTGTCCAATTCCTGCATCATTTGCTACTCCTAAGCAATGCAAGCGGCTTTCAAGGTCCGATGATGAATGCATCTTACTTGTTGTAGAAGCCTTATACTGAAACATGAAAGCGAGTTAGATTATTTTGCTTGGCAGTAACTACTGAATAGCTGTGACTGCTGTTGAGTGCTTCAAATGTTCTTTCTTATCAATTAACTCAACACTTGTCATCAATTAGGGAGGATTTAGTTACAGTCTACTGCAAATTTCAGTTTCCATTATTTTATACTAGTTCATCTCTTATAAGACTGGCAGACTCCTTTTTTATTAAATTTACTTAGGAAAACTTGTGGCTGTAATATTTGTTGTCAGTCAATTCTATCAAAGGTTAATCAACAAAATACTGAAGTTAGAGGCAAATATAAATGTGTAGAAACAAACATGTCAGTGCCATACTGAATCAATATTAGATTTGTGTACTTAGTGGCTTTTCCTCAAGAAAGTTTGTTTACTTTAATGTACTTTACTAAAGCACATTTCTTTGAATTACTTTCCTATAGTGATTTTTAACTGATGAAATTTAGGATTCAAATATTAAAATATTTTATCTCTATCTCATAAAAATGTAAAATTACTGAAAAAAAAGAAAAATGTCATATGAAGTTTTGTATATTGATCATGAAAGAATATAAACGATTGATGCCTTCCTTAAAAAACTATTAAAATAAAAATTAAAAATTATTATCAATGGAAAAATTTAACTTTTATACTATAGACTGAAAGTGTTTTGGTTCTGAAATTAATATGTTGAAATCTGTAGTGTGACAGTATTTGGAAGTGGGACCTTTGAGAGGAAAGAAGAGTTAATTAAGTTATGAAGATAAATGTCATGATGAGGCTATGGTTCTATGAGAAGATGAAGAGACAGAACATCCTTACTACTGACCATCCTTACTTTTGTGAGAATACAATAAGATGTCTCTTTGCAAACCCGAAGAGGGTCCTTATACAGAACTGGAGTAGCTAGAAACTTGACGGAACATTTCCTAAATTTTGGAGTTGTAAAGTAGAAATATCTTTTCTGCAAAAACTCTAGTGGGTGCTATTTTTTTTACATCAGGCTAATTTTCCAGGTTTTGATACTAATGTTTTCCATCACAAAACTCATCATTTTGAAGAAACTTCATAGGATTTATCAGGCTTCCATGTCTTTTATGAGTAACTTGTAAAATGGATATAAGTATACTTTCTAAGTAGATTACCTCCTCACCTTTGTCCTGGATTTTGCCAGTAACTTAAAAAGTGGAGTATATTTTGTGCCTAGGATAGTTAATACTATGTAAACTATGATGCTGCTTCTCAAACACAGTTTACAAATCTCTGTAAAGTAAAACATGTTCTGTGCTGTTCACATTATGTAAGTATTTGGCTTATGGAATTTGTTCTTTCTCAGTGATCAAGCAGCCATATTCTGTTTCCTTTTGTTTGGGCTTTCATGGAAAGGGTTTTAAGAACATATTTCCATCTGGGAAATCTGTCTTTTATATTCTCATCCATTCTTGTCAAAAGTTCCTCAATTTCTGCTTAATTCAAGCAGACACAATAAAACATCCCAAGTGAGTGCACAAAGATGGTGTAACACTATATATAGTTTTAACCTTTTGTTGAGAGTGGATAGCTCTAGCAAGTGGAAAACAAAAATATACAACAATAAATAAAAAGAGTATAATGGACATTCAAAGTTCTAGGTAAATTAGCAGTAAACAAAACTTTCAGTGGTTACCCTCTTGGGAAAATCCTTACCCTTTCTTATCACATTAGTATCTTTGATAGACATTCCTGATTTTCTCTGCTTCCATGGCTCAGGTTCTCTATATCTTTCATGTTCTGTGCATCATTTAATGTTTAACTCAAGTCTTAAGTGCTTCCTGGTGGTTAATCTAAACTTGAATACATTTTGTTTACTTTCTTTGAATAGGCAAAAAATATATTTTGATTTTTGATATAAAGCTTCTATAGTTTTTAGACTTTCCAGAATGTTTTTAAAGATTTATTTATTTTTTTATTTATATGAGTACACTAGAAGAAGGCACTGAATCCCATTACAGATGGCTGTGAGACACCTTGTGGTTCCTGGGAATTGAACTCGGAACCTATGGCAGAGCAGTCAGTGCTCTTAACTGTTGAGCTATCTTTCCAGCCCTGGTGTCACTTTTTTAAAACTTAGAACAATACTATCTTCCATCTATTCAAAAGCTAACAATGCCGTCAAATAGCATCTTAGGCCTTTATAAAAGCTATTCCTGACTCTCCAATGTTTTTAAATGGTAATGATATGCTCAGGGTCCCTAATAGCTTCAGGATAAGGACTAGCCATTGGAAGACCAAGGTGTTATTGTATGTCTGTTGCAGGATATTTTATCACACTGTGAACCCTGAGATTGTGTCATGTACTGAAAAAACAACAACAACAACAACAACAACAACAACAAACAAAACCTTTTTCTGGTTGTGGTGTGACTCAAATCTTAGTACACACCTTTGATCCCAACCTAAACAATAAAGGTAAAGTTAGTTTGTAGAAGGAAGCACCCATGTTTGAAAGTGATTCTAATTGAGTGGCAGATAAAGTGACAATCAATACTTGAGGGAAGCTACCTAAGAGAGAGCAGCACAGAGAGAGAAAGGAGACAGTTTTATTGGGACAGCTGTACAGAGACAGCTAACATTGAAAGAACAAGTTAGACATAGTTGAAGACAGAATGAACCAGAGAATGAGATGGAGCCAGAAGAGTAGAACAGATTACCAGAGCTAGTTTGAAGCCAAGCTAGACCAATTCAGGAAACGCTGAGAGAAGCCAGGGTGAATCAGTCATTAT
This sequence comes from Montemys delectorum, assembly GCA_019843815.1. NCBI lineage: Eukaryota > Metazoa > Chordata > Mammalia > Rodentia > Muridae > Montemys > Montemys delectorum. The sequence continues at coordinate 23,302 of JADRCD010180896.1, forward strand.
AGCTGAGTTGAACCAGCCAATCAGAGCTCAGAAAGAACAAGAAAGGATGCGCTTATTCAGCAGTAAGTCTCAGAAACTGAAAACACTCTAGGCTTAGATAAGATTGTAAGGAGGCTAGAAGTTTCCAGGTCTAGGGCCAGGTCAACAGATGGAGGCAGTTAGCCTCTGAGATGACTATTACATCAGGGAAAATAAAAGTTACTGTTACGCCAGGCAGTAGTGGCACACGCCTTTAATCCCAGCGCCTGGTGGGTAGAAGCCGGCGGATTTCTGAGTTCAAGGCCAGCCTGGTCTACAGAGTGAGTTCCAGGACAGCCAGAGCTATACAGAGAAACCCTGTATAGTCTCGGGGGAGGAAGGCGAGGAAAGTTACTGTTACAAATGTCAGTCTAGTTTTCTACATCCAGAGGTAGATAGAAACATTGAAGCTTCTCCTTTTCACAAAATACCAGTTGAATCCATGTGTCAAAACATCTAAAAAGCCCAAAGTACCAAATTAAGAGAGTTTGAAAATAAGTAAGCACATGAGCACACCTTGAGAGTGACCATCTGGAGGGAACATGAAAACCTTGTCTATCTTGTCCTATACCTGAAAAGATGTATCTCCTCCATATGCCCATCTACATGCTTCATCCTTCACAATAAACATTTCAACATGAGTAAAGAGGATTTTTTTTCTGAATTCTCTGAGGCTTACAGCACTTTAGTCAAATCCAAGGAATGGAAGAGATGACAGAAACCTCAGTTCATCCAAGGGTTTCTGAGCACAAGTCACAGATGATTGACATCTGAAGTCAAGAGTAATTTTGAGAACTGAGCCCTGAATCTATGGGATTCATATGCTTTTGAGGATTTCATTTCCATGTTCCATAGATTTTCAAGTTTCACTGGAAAATTAATAATGCTGGCAATAAATTTTACTACTTTATTAGAATAATCTAACTCCAAAATTTCTTTCCTATTGAACTGTGTAAACACTGACTCCAGAATATCAGAAAAATCACCTCACATTTCTAAGAGGATGTGTGTCAAAGCTTCTGTAATAACCATATTAGTTGCTTCTGTATCTAACCTCTCAATAGATTTTTACCAAGAGTTGCAAAACAATTGATTCTTATATAATCAGTGGAATTTCAGACAACAAGATCAGGGACACTTCAAGCTCAAAGAATTATTGTGAGAACAAGCCAAGTGTCCTCAACAGTTCCCGATGTCTTTGTGTGCTGCACAGAAAGCAATAGGATACAGACATGAAAATCTCTTTTTAGAACAAATACTCTACATAATGTCTTGAAGAAACAACCATCTCATCATGAAGCGATGACCTATGTGGAAACTACTATTAACACGATGTTTGTGACTGAGTGTGTCTGGTTTTTCCATCCCAGTATGCAGAATGACCAGTGCTGCTGAATGATCACAGACCGAAGAGATATAATAGTAGATAGAGTAAAGGAATGCAGCATTCAAAGTTCATTAGACTCACTACGAAAAAAGGATTTCACGTTGCATTTAAAATCATTAATGTAAGAGATCAGCTAATATTTTTATTCCCATTTAGAGGAAAGTTGGCTTTTTTGCAGAATATCTAAACAAATGGGTTTTGTTTTGTTATTTTGGGGGATTTGGGGGGGTGTTTGTTTGTTTTTGTTTTCTGGGGCATTTTGACCCTCAACAGATATTTGGCAATACCCAAGACAACAAATTTCATCACAGTTGTACTAGTCAGAGGGGTCTGATCGGCATCCTGTTTGTAGAGCACAGACATGCTTCTAAACACCCTAAAGACAGACTATCCTCAAAAGAAAGAGAGAGAGAGAGAGAGAGAGAGAGAGAGAGAGAGAGAGAGAGAGAGAGAAAGGGCTGGCTTTATTCAACACTGAAGAGCCTGAGAAAGCTCTTCTAAATTAATCCATGGGAATATTTCACCTCTCTCCTTTCCATCTCTCCAAGAACTGGATCATTTGTGAATCAATTGGAAGGAAAGTGTATTATCTCTTTCTATCTAAATTGTGGAACAGAAAACCAGGTCTGAGAATCAGAGCAGAGGATAACACAAACAAGCCTCATACCCACGGAAAGAAATCTATTTCTGGAAGAGTTCAGTACTAAATGTGCTGAGAACTTGATGAATTGTGGGTATCCACTCACTGTCCTTGTGCTCCTTGTGCACTGTGTGTGTCTCATGAACCAGAGCAAGCTTGATACCACTGTTCAAACCTTGGCTGTACCCTACCACACTTCATAAAAAAGAGAATCTTTACCCTTTCTTGTCATGATCCTATGTGATCTGATCCCTGATTGCTTCTCTCTCTCTCCCAGAGTTTTATCAGTCTTTCTCATTCTTTCTACATGACAGCCACCTTATCTTTACCTTCCCATAAACATAGGCCATGTTTGCTTTGTAGTCAGTGGCTTCCTATGTCTTAATTGACCTCCTATAAGTATTCTTGTGACTCTCCCCTTATAACATATTATTTATTATTATTATTAGTAGTAGTAGTAGTATTAAAGATTTATTTATTATTATATATAAGTACACTGTAGCTTTCTTCTGACACACCAGAAGAGGGCGTCAGATCTCATTATGGGTGGTTGTGAACCACCATGTGGTTGCTGGGATTCAGTGCTCTTACCCACTGAGCCATCTTGCCAGCCTATTATTATTATTATTATTATTATTATTATTATTATTATTATTATTATGGAGTCTGTTCCAATGTCATCCATGCATGTAACACAGCAGCTTTTGATAACTGGTATTCACTTGCTATTCCATTTCCTTTCTGGAACTTTCTATTACTTGCCATTTTTGTAATGATTTGCTTGTTTATTGTCTGTTTTGCCACACCGTGATGTCCCCCTGATGAGTGGGGTATTTGCTTAACTTATCTTTACCTTCAGCACTTAGGATCATCCCCATGAAGTCGTAATTGCTTCATAAATAGATGTTAAACTGATCAATATGTGAATGAATCAGCGTTTAAGACAGCTAAACTACTAAAATAGTCTCATGCCTTGACATTCTCACTGCATGCTGATTTTTGACCAAATGGAGGAAGAAATTGATTCTAGCTTTGGAGATTTAAGCTTCCATCTAGAAAGACATTAAAACAGTAAGAACCTCTGGGGAAAAAAAGCTTAAGCACTTCAGCCAAGCTACTGAAGTCTATAACATGTCCTTCTTATATGCAGACCCTCATCTCACAGGTATGCTGTTTGGCAGACCAAGGCCATTTCATTGGCATCCTACTATGCAAACTAAAAACACATGCAAATCAATAATGGAATAAAGCAGACAAAATGAAAGGAAGAGAGTTCAGGAGACATGAAACAAGATAATGACTCTGATACTAAAATTTGGATTATTTGGATCTGTATTTAAGTCTTGCCTGTCTTTCAGGCAAGAGCAATTCTCAGAGCAGAGATTTTGTGTACTAGAAGACACTAATGAAGAAGTAAAGAAATAAGAAAGGGAAAAAGCAAATCAATGGTTTTATAAGCAAACTTCCAAACTCTGCTTATCTTTTCCCATCCTCTTTACCCAAGCTCTGTCGTGTGAACTACTTTAATCAAGAGAGATGGGCATGGCTGCCACTGACTAGGGCCTGCCAAATCAAACCGTCTAAGGCTTAGGAAAACTGCTGTTGGAAGTTTTCTTCTTATGCGTATTAGTATATAGTCCTTGGAATGTGAATTTTACACAAGAATCCTTGTAACTTCTTGGCACCTGAAGTGTCTGGGATCTAGTTAGAGTAGCTGCTCTTCTAAACTAGAAGAGACTAAATGTAGTAGATACAAAAGAGTAAGAGTCTCGCATGAGTCCAGATGTATAATACTAACTCAAATGACAACTGCTACTCTGGATTTTGACTGGTAGTATTTTACCATAATAAATAAATTACCATAAATTTAGTAAGTGAATGCAAACTCATAGATGGTAAACTATACAATTCTTGAAAGGAATATAGGCTATAAGAAGAAAGTGAGAGTTTAAGAATTTTATAGTAAATTTGTATTTGTTTAGTAACATTTAAGAATTATGTAGAATCTTATAATAAGCAGAGGGTTAGGTATTAATATACATGAGAAAGAAACCTCAGATGTAAGTTTTCCTGGGTCCACCAAACTTTGGTTGAGATATGGTGATCTGAATTCATCCCCAGTAATCTTTCTGTTGGAGGCTTGAAGCTAATGAGGAGATGTGAGAACAGTAAGAAGTAGACCCATGATAGAGAGAGATGGCTCAGTGAAAAGGCATTCGTTGTACAAGCACAAAGATAACCCGAGATTGAATCCCCAAAACTCACATTAAGCCACATGCAGTAGCACACATCTATAATCCAGAACTGCTTCAGTGAGATGTATAACAGACATGATAACCCCCAGAAGCTCTTAGCAAATCTAGTCAGTTATATTCACCACACATACACACACACACACACACACACACACACACACACACATGCACACACACACACACGCACACACAGACACACACACACACACACACACACACACACACAGAAAGAGAGAGAAACAGAGAGAGACAGAGACACTCAAACATCAAAAGACAAACAAAGCAAGATCTCTTGGCAATATCTGTAGTCACTGAGAAAACTGTCTTTTTAAAAAGTTAAGGTAGCCCTGCTAAGGACTCCTGAGCTCTCACAAGAAAGTTGTGAAGCATCTTCTGGGTATATGCCCAGGAGTGGTATAGCTGGTAGTACTATGTCCAATTTCCGAAGGAACCGCCAAACTGATTTCCAGAGTGGTTGTACCAGCTTTCAATCCCACCAGCAATCAAGGAGTGTTCCTCTTTCTCCACAACCTTGGCAGCATCTGCTGTCACCTGAGTTTTTTTTTCTTTCCTAGCCATTCTGACTGGTGTGAGGTGGAATCTCAGGGTTGTTTTGATTTGCATTTCCCTGATGACAAAGGATGTTGAACATTTCTTTAGGTGCTTCTCAGCCATTCAGTATTCATCAATTGAGAATTCTTTGTTTAGCTCTGTACCCCATTTTTAATAGGGTTATTTGGTTCTCTGGAGTCTAACTCCTTGGTCCTTTGTATATATTGGATATTAGTCCTCTATCAGATATAGGATTGGTAAAGGTTTTTTTCCCAATTTGTTGGTTGTCAGTTTGTCCTATTGACAGTGTCTTTTGCCTTACAGAAGCTTTGTAATTTTTTGAGGTCCCATTTGTCAATTCCTGATCTTAGAGCATAAGCTATTGGAGCTGGAGGGTTTGCCGCCCCTTAGGATGAACAACAATATGAACTAACTAGTACCCTCAGAGCCCCCACAGACTAAAACACCAACCAAAGAGTACACATGGTAGGACTCATGGTTCCAGCTGCATATGTAGCAGAGGATGGCCAAGTCAGTCATCAGTGGGAGGAGAGGCACTTGGCCCTATGAATATTCTATGCCCCAATGTAGGGGAATGCCAGGGCCAGGAAATGGGAGAGGGTGGGTTGGTGAGCAGGGCAAGGGGGGAGGGAACAGGATTTTTTTTGTTTTTGTTTTTGTTTTTGTTTTTTGTTTATTTTATTTTATTTTTTCTTTTATTTGAAGGGTAAACTGGGAAAGGAGATATCATATGACATGTAAATAAAGAAAATATCTAATAAAAATGAATAAATAAATACATACATACATACATACATACATACATACATACATACATAAATAGTAAAAGAACATTGTGAAGCAAACCTAGTGCATGATGCATTCTTTGGAATCCCATATAAAGATGTGGTCTCTTCCTGCACCACTTTTGCATCATCCATCATTGGGTCCCTGTTAAAGTTGGAATTTAATTATGTGGACTTTCAACTCTCAAAACTTTAAGCAGAGTTTCTCTCTATCCATCTCTCACATATTCTTCTTCTTCTTCTTCTTCTTCTTCTTCTTCTTCTTCTTCTTCTTCTCCTCCTCCTCCTCCTCCTCCTCCTCCTCCTCCTCCTCCTCCTCCTCCTCCTCCTTCTTCTTCTTCTTCCACTTCCTCCTTCTCTCTCTCTTTTTCTCTCTCTCTGTTTCTGTCTCTTTCTCCAAATACGATTTGTGTGAAGTCATACATGTAGATATGTGTGGATGTATGAACATATGGATGTGAAGCCAGAAGTCAACCTAGAGTGCAGTAGGGTATGGTTGCTCCAGCATGGTCACTACCTTTTGTTTTTGAGGAAAGATCTCTCTGACTAGTGAGGAACTGATTTAGTAGGCTTGGATGGCTCATAAAGCCTCAAAGAACTACAGGTCTCTCTTCCCAGCACTGGGATGACAGGTGTGTGCCAATATACCTACATTTCTTTTTCTGTGTTGTAAGGATCAAACTCTTGTTCCTCCTGCTTCCAGTGGGAACACTTTAAAGTCTGAGCTATCTTCCCAGCTCCTCTTTTCTTTATCAGGTTAGCTGGCTTCAGGTGCTTTGATAGAGTAATAAGAAGTTGACAGATACACAGAAACATGTGGGTCACTGACTAAAATTGGAGAAAGAAGGAAGAAAATGTCCCAGACTGCAAATGAAGTGAGATTAGACAGCTGTAGTCTTTGCAGGAGTGTTAGGGTGGTTATTTCTGGCCCCATGGAAGTGAAGGAGGAAAGAAAATGCTCTTGTCAGGCCCTTGCCCCTTGTAAATAAAGTGTAATGAATTAATAGGTACTTTAGCACTTAATTAATTTTTAAGGGCACACCAAGCAACTTCGTGGAAGATATGTCCAAAGAAAACTCTAGCCTTTGATTTTCTTTACCAGGACACGACAAACAGGAAGAAAAACAAGCAAATAAACCGACAAACAAAAAAAAAATGTGACCTGATCTGTAAGCCATATATTTATTCATTTTCCAGAATTCAAACCTGAGCAAGTCAGCTGTTTCCACAATAATACTGCAGCTACATGACCATAACATATCAATAGCATGTGAGAAGCCTAACTTCCTCCCTCTTGGGACCCCCTCATCTTAAAAGAAACAGAACCTGAGAACTTGACCTGCAGCTGAACCCAAGCTGCACCCAAGTACCAGGAAGGACTGCATCATTGGTCCTTGGCTCATATCCCAGAGTTACTCCCTAGCTACTTCTAGCAACAGTCTATTAAGATTAGTCTGATTGTTTCAAATGTACTTTGTGATTGTTCATGGTTTGGCTTCAGAGCACCCACCTGTCAGCTTACAACAGTCATTCAATTAGCTGCTTGCCAGGCTGGAAACCCCCTTGCTTGCTTGTCCTTTCGTATAATACCTTGTCTGACTGAGGGCTTCTGGCTTCACCTTCCAGTCCTGTTGCATCAGAGATGGTGGTGTGGCCCAAGCTCAAGTTTGAATAACGACCCTAAAGTGATTGCATCAGAATGGGCATCTTGATGGTCTTCTGCAGTTCACAAAATGGGCTCAATACATATAACAAACATTGTTTTCCAAAAGTCACTGAGTTCATCTAATCTAAGCTAAGCTTACCTGAGCAATGTTAAGGCAGGCTGCAAGGAATGAATTGTGTTTTTCAGTGAACATCTCTCTGTCAGAAGCACCAGTCTGCTTTCTATGCCTCTCCTCTTTGGAACAATAGGTTGTCCAGGAAGTATATTTTCATTGTCAAGTGTTCATGAAAGCAAATAGAATCCTAGGACACCATTTTATACTTACCAGTGAGCCCGACACTCTTCCTGTTTCCAGTGACTTCAGCTGCACAGCTAGGATCACACTCAAAACATGGCTCCTCTGTCTAAGATGAGGGCATACTGATGCTGAGCTCGGAGGAAAGGCTAAAATAAATAACTAAATCAAACAAAGAATTCTATCTTGATCTAAATCACAAGCTCAAAAATTCTACTTCAATATGGTTATCAAAACCACTTTCTTAATTTGAAAGAATAGCTATGCTTGAATACTGTGAGAAAAAAATAACCATTTGTCAGCATGTTTCTTGCCAAAGTCATCCAACAAATAAACATACCTGTGTATATGCACATGCACTCATAGCAACTCAGGTGGACTTTAATGTTTATGCACATATAAATGGTTTTGGCTGCATTAGTGTACATGTACCACATGTGTGTAGTAGAAAGAAGGTGGAGTGCTAAGTCCCTTGAAACTGGAGTCTCAGATTGTTGTAAGCCGCTTTGTGGCTGCTGGGAACTGAACTTGGGTCCTCTGCAAGAGCAGCAAATACTCTTAACTGCTGAGCCATCTCTTCAGCCTCAGGTACACTTTTATTTAACAGTATTTTACTAACACTCAAACCTATAATTATTTCAGAGGTGAATCACAAAGTGTTAAGATAAAAATATTTGTACATCTAGCAAGATTTTCTGCACAGCAAGTAAAGGGAGCTTAATGGTGTGTCAGCTAGGATAGTGTCAATTATGGAGGGATCAGATTTCAGAAGACTCATTTGACATGGCTTCTGTAATACTTCAGAAAGTTTCAATAAAGGAAATGACTCAGTCAACACTGCTGACAAGACAGGAAAAATTTTAGAAAACGTCTTTGTAGGATCAGTGTAAAGAGATGCACTGTTATAAAATGGTCCCAACCGTCTGCCTTCTTTGAAGATCACTGAAAATGAATTAGATGTTTTAAGCGGAAATTACAATTCTTTTCTTTTAATTCTTAAGAGTTCCCTCTTTGTTGTCTGCGATTGGTTTGATGCCAGAAGAATAATCTTACAGAGGCGCAGACGAAGGGTTCCCTTTGACATACATCTAAAATTTCAGCATCCCATGGGGTTGTCCCATGTGAAGTCTGAGAAGAATGGCTGACTCAGCAAAAAGTGAGCGCGAAGCTCAAATTCAGGTGCTGAGTTCAAGGGCAAGTGAATCCTCATTGGGGCCAATTATACTTCTTACCAAATCCTCAGAAGGCATGGTGAAAGTCTTGACACAAGTCTAAAAATAATCATTACTGAGAAATTACTTAGAACACATGATCACCTCCACACAAAAGCAAAAAGACCTAAGACCGAAAAGAGCAACCTCCTTACTTTGGAAATGTGATTTTTTTTTAAATGTAAACTAAGATGATCTGTAAAATGATGTGTGAAGCTGAACAATGAGAAGTACTAATTTTAATGGAGAAATAACCTAAAAATGTAGCTGAACCTAAAACTATAATGGCAAATAAAAAATCAAGATGCTCACAATGTGAGAACCTAAATCATTTATTTAATTTTAGACACACAAATGAGATACATCTTTGATAAGGCAAATATACTAGAAATATAAAGAATAATAGACAAAAAGTTTAAGATGCAGTTACCTTGGAGACAGCGGGAATCATCACAGGCAGTGTGTAGAAGGGGCATCAGTTGCTAAGGAAAGGTTGCATTTTTTTTTATCACTGAAGCAGGATTTGTATTTGCAAGTTCATTTCTATTATTGGCAGTATTGCTTTTTATAAGTCAAGCATTTAATAATAATTTTATTAATGAAATCACTAGGATATAGTCTATTGTGATCATTAATCATTAAGAATGGTAAGTTTTGGTTATCTCTCTAAAACTAACATAAAAACACAGTATTGGGCCTTTTTAATCTATTTTTCTCGGTTTTGTTTTGTTTTCTTTTTTAAAATCACAATCAAAATGGCACAAGAAGCAGGAGCCTAGGCCAAGGACAGCTGATGCAATAAATTATGCAAGGACTGGAAAATGAGAAAATGTGCATAGCATCTCAACGTAGGCAAATTTTGTCTGGCATTTTGATGAATTTACTGGACAAATACTGACCGTCAGACAATCTGCCTGCACACAGATAGCATGTGCTGAGTGGACACCATGCAGGGATGGTAAGTTATCATACAATTACAAGGAAAACTAGGCTCTTAGTAAATTCCCAAAGAAAGGCAGAGGGTCTCTGAAGGGTATGTGGGGTCTATGCTTATCAGACAGAAAACTTAAGAACGGCCCTTTTTAGAGGTACGTGAGAAAGCTACTCTATGTGGAACACAGAGAGTAATGAGAAGTTTCCTGGAGGAGAATGAAGCACATCCAAAGACTGTGTCCAGTATGTACAAAGAGGGGCTGAGGTATGTTAGAGAGAAAGAAAGAAAGGGAAAAGAATGGAATGACTAGGTTTGGGCCTTATCTCTCAGTCACTATTCTCTGCATAACATTCTTCCTTAATTTATTTCTCTCTATACAGGAGTACAATTCCACAGCCATTAGTAAACCTTAATTATCATTCATACTTGAAATGTATATAGCATATGGCAATATGTCTTTGTTATATATGTATTATATACATAAGATAATATATATTCACTGGAATTCAAATGTAGCATAATAATATTGTTGGTTTTTAGATCCTATTTTAAATTCTGTTATTTTTTTGGTAGGTGGAGACTGAAAGGAACTGGAAAATTGTTCCCTGCTAACATGAAAAGATAAGACAGATGGCACTGTACGTTGTATCTTTTTTCCATTGAAAGCATATTATTAACTATTATTTAACTGATTTGTCCAACTGTAAAACAATTGATTATTTTAATAGCCAAGAAAGAGTTGTCACTTTCAAATTTTTCTTAAGCTGAGGGTCGTAATCGCTTCCTACAGGAACTAAATTGCACCAATTTTCACTGTTCAGCATGTGGTACTATAACAATTTAACATTAAATATTTCTCAGGTGGGGAATTTGCTATATGGGAGAATCTAAGAATAAGCAGCTCATTATGTATTTTCAAAAGGTAACACTTATCTTGGTTCTATTATTTAAAGTCCATAGCTGTCTCATTTTCTTAAGTTCACTGTTCAAATAAGAGTTCTATAATTTTATGAAAGTAGGATGTTACATTGGCTGCGTAGTGGAATAGATTAAACTAAGTCTCATAAAGCCTTCTATTAGTCTTCATTAAGACTGTGTGTATTTTGTTTTCATCAGCCTATCTTACTCTGTATTCACCAAATGAAATAGGAAGTGTTTAAAAGCTTGTATTAAAATAAGGAGCTTCAACTGCAGTTATCATACATAGGAGTTGTGTTATATTGGATCTAAAAATTTTGGTTTATAAAACAAAAAACAAAAACAAACAAAAAACGTAGTTACAAGATTTAGTTTAAAGAGTTAAATACAGGGAAGCACCCTTGAATCTTGTTATCAGAAGTCAGCTCTTTCTGCTCACACATCTAGTAGGCCTTTGTATCAACACTCGGTGAAGTCTTCACTTTCAGAAACACATAAAGGGAAAAACACTGATCACTTACTCCAGTTATCAATAAACATTACGGAAGGATTTGAGTAGTATAAGTTGACTTGAATACACATAATCTCAACATTTATTCTGATAAACTTTAGACAGTTCATTTGTCCCTTAAAAACAAATGTATCTGGGAAGAACATATTCCAGAAATATGTGTGAACCTTGATTGATTGTGGATTTGATTGATGTCTACGACAAAATTCAGTTCAGAAAGACACATCTTTCATAGGCCTGTTAGCTGTCTTACAGAAAAGCCCTATAGTCAGGGAAGATCTTGAAGTTTTTTGATATTAGAGAATGATTCATGGATATGAATACATGAGACCAACTCTCTTAAATTAATAATAAAAGATGGACTGGTGGACTGTCTATAAATATTATAACTAAGCACATTTGTACATAAGGAAGATACCAAAGTTTCTAAATAATAATCACTGTATTTCAGACACATACAGATTCAAACAAAATGAGATCTCAGCTACAGTCCATCAGGAAACAAATAAGCCTAAAAATCAGAGGAAAAAATCATAATGAAGAGGAGTATATGGAATATTAGAAGTAAATATATATCATTAAAATGATTTATTCAGTGAAATATTTCTAAAGCTGAAATCTACTACAACACATTTAATTTATCTTCTAAATTCAATTGTTCCCTCATACCTGGCAATAAGATTTTTTTTTTTTTGCTTTGTGATCTTGAAGGTGCCTTTTGTCCATCTGTCCTCCTGTCCATCTGTCTCTTACTCAGTGGGGAAGGAGTGTGACCTGGAACAGAGGTGGCCTCAATCAGTTTCTACATGCCTGGTAGCTATGCCAAAATCCATAAAAGATTAGAAATTTAATATTCACAGTCAAATACAATTTCCATAATATATGAGCTGAAATTTTTAGAACTGTGGGTTTTTAAAACCCTAAGGAACTATGAAATTCCTGTAAGAAGAAATCAGATTTTATGGAGATGTATAGTCTCCTCATCTCTAGCATGAAAGTTTGTCATATTATATTCATTCTACCCTGACATCTTGAATCAGACTCTGAGACTCTAGAATGTAGTTTTTCTTTGCATTCTACAATATTTAGAGACCATTCACTTTAAGCTTTTGTGACATAACAGCATGAGTATCTTTATATAAATATAATCTAATTCTAATAAGGATACCATGCCTTTATTAAGAGAAAATATGTATAAATGTGATGAAATTTAATTCACAAATTTGAACACTTACCATAAAATTTTTAATTGTACTATTTACTAGAGGGGAAAAAAAAACAGTATTATTGTTTATGACAAAGATTTCCAAGCTGTACTTTCTAATCCATAATGTATATGTGCTTATATACATAGATATCATTTTAGGTGCTTGAGTAGAAGTGTCAAGGTAGTCTATGAAAGAAAAGGGAGAGGGGAGAAAATTCAATCTGCATAAATTAACCCCTTAGGACACAATCTAAATTATATTTATTAGAGAAATTCCTCTGTGGCCCCCTTCCTACACAAAAGTCTGTTGTCCTTTCTGTTGTTAAATTTCTTGGACTTTATTCTAATTTGTTATTCATGTGGGATTTTTTTCAAAATATATTCTTAAGAAACTTTATTTAGGCTAAACATTAGTGAGCTTAAGTAATTTATCTAGATCATGAATGCAATTAAATTAATTTTTGTGAAAGTAAATAAGGATGTTTCCAGAAGAAAATAAGGTTGAGTATTTATGATGTAGTCTTTCCACTTCTTGGCTCTGACTATGACACTGTCAGAGCATGGAGGAGGCAGAGGATGATGAAATTATTCTCAACTGAATGACTTCCTTCAAAGGTCTGACATCTAACCTGAAAGAACATTGCCCGTGTCTATTTGATAAAAGCAGAGAGGAACTCATTGTTCACATCAGTACTGTCATTTGCATAACTTTCATGCAAAGCATTTGACAGGATGTTTAATTTTTAATCAAGCATGTTGTGTCATTTATCATGAGCAAATTTCATGAGAATAAAGCACTCAATACATATTTTAAACTAAATTAATTTAACTCCATGGAGCTTATGGTATAATCTTTAAGTGTTCTTTCTTATTATATAATAATACTCTATCTCATGGTTGTAGTCTACCATAAAAATGAAGAAATCAGATATTATACTATAGTCCATTCATTTTAACCAATATTGCAATAGCCTTGCTCATGATTACATGTTGCATCATAGTACAATATTCTAGGTAAGCAGTGACTTCAACTGCTGTTTTATGAAACTGAAAGCAAATGTAAATAGAAAGAATGGGCACTAGAAATATGTTCCATGAGGAAAAGTGATACAGAGACTGTATCCTGTTGCCTAAAGAAAATGTTTCTCACATTACCAAGTCAGAAAGAGATTTCTTAAAACAACTTGGCTACTTACTAAGCCTCCTAACCGTGCAGTCAGTGCTCTTAACTGCTGAGCATCTCTCCAGCCCACCAAGCCATGAAAATCAAAAGTTGACTGTGAGTAATAACAAATTACTCTAAATTACATGTTACAGTTGAGCAGTCGTCAAACTCCAAACAGCTTGAAGAACTAAACCAAGGAAAACTTTGGTAAAAATAGACAAAGAAGTTTGCTTTTTTGAAAAAAAGGAATTGCTGGACAGTGGTACACACGCCTTTAATCCCAACACTTGGGAGGCAGAGGCAGGAGGATTTCTGAGTTCGAGGCCAGTCTGATCTACAAAGTGAGTTTCAGGACAGCCAGGGCTATACAGAGAAACCCTGTCTCAAAAAACCGAAAAAAAAAAAGGAATTATATATTCTCCATTGGAATAAATTTTAAGTTTATGGCATAAAAATATGTCCTAAATTAAATTCTCAAGATGCACCAATTTTTATTGGAAATTATGTTGGGATCAACAACCAAAGTATTACTTCAAAACACACTTAAGTTTGAAAAAGGATTTTAGAGTCTAGTTGAAGAAATGCTGATCATGTTCTTGACCTGCATTCATTTCAGGTTGGTATGATGTTTTAATGATATTAAATATTCTATACTGTTGAGCACACATGCCATGCAATCTCTTAGCATAAGGTGCTGAAGACCCTTAACTTTTGCCACACTTAGCTTGCACACAGGCAGAGTATAAGAAACATAGTAGTGTCCTTGTTGGGAGCAGCAAATGTTGAAACAAAAGAATGAAAATTTTTATCATTCCTTAGCTACGAAGGCTCAGGGATTTCTCTTGTGTCAGGAAGATTCCAAGAAGATAAATGCACACATCACAGCCTTTTGGGCCTGCTGTGTTACAGAATCTCATGTCTAAGAAGATTGATGGGCCACTCTGCTCTTGATTCCCCCTCCACACTCTGCTTCCAACTATCAATCTCCCACAAGCGGGATGGTTAAGGGCAGGAGCAGTGCCAGAGGCCAGCTGTTCCTTCTACAACTGGGTATACTGTGTACCCCAGTTCACTGGAAAAGTTCAGCTCTCATTCATGATCACTAAAGAAAGCATCACAGAAATCCTTTCCTCACCTGACCTCACCTCATTCCACTATAAGGATCTGCTTGTCCATTTATAGACTTTACCAAAGAGGCCTGTTGCCATGTTAGCTTTGTTAACTTAATTTCGATGATTTCTTTTTCTATAAATTAAAACAAGATCATGTATGACACTGTATCTTACACAAAAGCATGGACATATATGCATGTATGCACACACACACACACACACACATAAACACACACACATACATAAACAGCACAATCACAGAATAAGGTCACGTGAAGGACTTTTCAACAGTTGAAATATTCATTTGGGAAGTCCAGTGTCTGCTTCTTAATTTTATATAAGACTAATTAAAGAATTAAAATATCATTTCTTGCTCCATTGACAGCACGTTAAAATTCATAATGGTCAAGTAGCTGCTACCTATCTCAATGTTTGAAACTTGCATCATCCTATGTTAATTGCTCTCTCTTATTTTCACCCCTTCATTATGTTTTCCATAGTCTTCAATAATAATTAAAGCTGTAATCCTATATAAAAGTTGGTTTGACCTGTTGTATCCCAATACAAGAATCCTGTAAAGATCTGCAACAACCCTGACTTCTGCTTCCATTGATTTTCTTTTTATTTGTAGTCAGTAAATTACACACAAACCAAATAATCTGATAGCTGCATTTGTGACAGGAAGCTCTGCTATTGGCAAGTATCCTCTAATGATTTAGAACAATAACTTGACCTAGTTTGGAAAGAAAATAAAATGCTTGCAGAGGAGGCAGAAGGGGAGCTGAGATCTGAGAGATGAGAAAAACATTCATCATTTTTTTGGCAACTAATTTGTTGTCATTACAGAACACAGTTTCCATAAAATTTGTATTTCTAGAAGACATCAAAGGTCACAGTATTAGATTTTCATCAGTGTGCAAAATACATGATAGAAAAAAAAAACTGAAAGACAAAAAGGAACTATCTGAACTTGAGGTTTCAGTACAAGGTCATCTTAGAGCCTGAAGTGAGGCAGCATATCCTGGTAGTTTGTATGTGTGGCAGAGGCTGCTACAGCATGAAAGCAAGAACAGAGACAGATTGGAAGGAGCTCCAGGCAAGGTGTACTTTTTCAGAGAGCAACCCCAATTACCACTTCAGTCAATGAGGCCTAAGCTTTCACAGTTCCATATCATTGGTAGGTAGGATAATGTATTTAAATTTTTACTCTTTATAATACAAGAAACCACTGATAGATCTGAGGGCCATTGATCTAATCATCCCTATGTTCTTAGAAGCTCGTCAAAGGTATACATTTCTAGTTCTCTAACTTAGGCTAAATCCAGTCAACACCATGATTAACACTGAGCATTATCATCTTTATTGATATAGAACATTGTTTGCTTACTGTTGCCTCTTGGTATTTGTAAGGGTTTGTAGGGTATTTGTAGGGAGTTTGAATATCAACTCTCCAAAAACATTATGACAGTTTTATTCTTTTTATATGCAATTTGTTTAGCCGGGAGTTGCAACCATGAGCAACAGGGTAAATATGAAGGATTACAGGAAAAATGCTGTAGGTTGCATTTGACATTGCTGTATAAGAACTAGGTGTCTGAAAGGGATGTAGTCATTTTGTAAATAATGGAAATAAGAGAGGCCTCAAATTGTTGTGGGATATTCACCAGAGAAGACTGCATGGACATAGATTTAAGGCGATAGAAAGTCTTTAATAGCCAGCCAGTAACTACACTGGGTTCAGGATCTCATGGTAGCACTGTGCCTTTCTTGGCATGAGTTTTTAAACACAAAAAACATGAACTTGGTTGACATATTTCAGGTAACAAGAACCGTTAGCTAGAATAATAACTACAGAAGCCAAAACTCAAGGTTAGTACTTTTAGAGACTTTCCCAGGAGGATTAGGTCTTTGTTATCATTTTTGGCAGTTGGTACAGTTTATATGCTAAGTTTTACAGTCCAAATGGAACTTCTATCATGGACTCAGTTGTGTTAAGGTCTGGGGCCCTGTTACATTAATAAGGTGAGGATGGATGAATACAAAAGTACTTTATTACTGATCAACATTTTTTACTTGCTTAGCTTACCTTGCAGTTGTTTTTAAGTCTCTGTTTGAAAGGTAGTACTTTTAAGTAAAATTATACACATTATGAGACATGTTTTCATAGTTGAAATTAGCATATGAACCTAAAAATAATAATGATTAAAGAAGTTATCTGAAAGGAGACACATAGAGGTTTGTTTATGCTTGGCCCAGGGAGAGACACTATGTGAAAGTGTGACCTTTTTGGAATAGGTGTATCACTGTGGGTGTAGGCTTAAAGACCCTACTCCTAGCTGACTGGAATCCAGTACTCTGTTAGCAGCCTTCAGATGAAGATGTAGAACTCTCACCTCTGCCTGCCCCATGCCTGCCTAAATGCTACCATATTACCACCTTGATGATAATGGACGGAACCTTTGAAACTCTAAGCCAGCCCTAATTAAAAGTTGTCCTTATAAGATTTGCCTTGGTCATGATGTCTGTTCATAGCAGTAAAACCCTAACTAAGACAAGGTTAACCACAGAGAATAAGAGAATGAGTCAGTTCTAGAGGCTAGTAAACTAAAGCTTAGAGAGAAGATTGCAAAGGAAACATAGTTGCCTGTGGAGCTGTTAGTAACAGCTTTTGAAAGCAACAAAATGTATACCCAACTTTTTGATTGGGTTGTTTGGTTTTTTGGTGGTTAGCTTCTTGAGTTCTTTATATATTTTGAATATTTGCCCTCTAAACTAAAAATTCACAACAGAGGAATCTCAAATGGCTGAGAAACACAAAAAGAAATGTTCAAAGCCCTTAGTAATCAGAAAAAGCAAATCAAAAAGACCCTGAGATTCTTCCTTACACAAATCAGAATGGCTAAGATCAAAACCTCAGGTGACAACACATGTTGGCGAGGATGTGGAGAAAGAAGAACACTCCTTCATTGCTGGTGGGATTGCAAACTAGTACAACCACTCTGGAAATCAATCTGGAGGTTCCTCAAAAAAAATTGGAAATAGATCTACCTGAAGACCTCAAGACTCTTGAGAATATACTCAAAAGATGCCCCACCATGCCACAGGAGCAGGGGTTCCACCATGTTCATAGCAGCCTTATTTGTGATAGACAGAAGCTGGAAACAACCCAGATGCCCCACAACAGAAGAATGGATACAAAAATGTGGTTCATTTACACAATGGAATACTACTCAGCTGTTGAGAATGAGGACATCCTGAGTTTTGCAGGCAAATGGATTAAACTAGAAAATATCATCTTGAGTGAGGTAACTGAGACCCCCCAAAAAAAACCATGCATGGTATGTACTTACTAGTAAATGTATATTAGCCACCCCTCCCCCCAAAAAAGTACAGAATACCCAAGATACAATCCACAGAACTCAAAAAGGTCAACAAGATAAAGAGCCCAAGTGAGGATGCCTCAGTCCCACTTGGGAAGGAGAAAAAAGCAATCACAAGTGGGAAGGGAGGGAGGGATCTGGGAGGGAAAGTGGACAGAGGTGAGGAAGGAGAGGGGAACCTGATCTGGTATTGGGTGAGGGAAAAGGACTGAAGCCCTGAGAGCTATCAGAAAGAATGAAAACAGGCAACCTCTGGAGGTAGGAGGTTGGAGGGAGCCTCCAGAATGCACCAGAGACCTGGGAGGTGAGAGACTCTCAGGACTCAAAGGTCCCTACCTTAGATGAAATGCCCAACTGTAGAGAGAGAGAACTTATAGCATCCACCTCCAATAGGAAGACAAGGCATCAGATGAGGGAGGGGGTTGCCATCCCACAGTCACAACTCAGAACTACAGGGATGGAGATGGAGAGGAGCCTGAGAAAAAGAATGTCCAGGAACAGGCCCAAAGTGGGATCCAGCTCAAGAGGAGGTCCCAAGGCTTGACACTATTACTGAGGCTATGGAGCACTCACAAAAATGGACCTAGCATTACCACACTCTGGAAGAGCCAACAAGCAGCTGAAAGAGTCAGATGCAGATATTTGCACCCAACCAATGCACAGAAGCTGCTTACCTCTGAATTAGAGAAAGGCTGAAAGAAGCTGAGGAGGAGGGCCACCCTGTAGAAGGACCAGCACTCTCAATTCACCTGAACCCCTGAGATCTCTCAAACACTGGACCACCAAAGAGGCAGCACATACTAGCTGATATGAGGCCACCAACACACATACAGCAGAGGACTGTTGGGTCTGTGTTCATTCAGAGATGATGTACCTAACCCTCAAGAGACTGGAGGCCTCAGGGTATTTAGTGGCCAGGAGTGGTGGGGGCAGGGGGTAGGATATCCTGGTGGAAACAGGGGTGTGGAGAGGAGGTATGGGATGTGGAACAGTCGGAAGGTGAACAGGGTGGGGAGGTGGGAATAAAATCTGGAGTGTAAAATTTAATTAATTAATTAATTAAAAATAAAGCAATAAAATGTAATTTTACATGGTGTTATTGTCATGTCTATATGTATGTTGTGTGCTGTGCATATGTGTAGTCTGTGCATGAGTGTGCAGGTGTTTATGAGTATGTTAGAGTAGGACATTGGGCATCTCCCTCTCTAAGGATTTCTGCTTGTGGCCTTGAGACAAGTCTCTCACTGAGCATGAAGTTAGCTCTTTTAGCTAGGCTGGCTGGCTTTCTAACTCCAAATGCTGGGCTAGTCTTGATATGTGGGAACTAGAGATTTGAACTGTGGTCCTCATGCATGCAAAGTGACTATTCTTACATGTTGTATTTCTGTTATTTATGCCTACTAGTAGTTAGTTATTTCAGTGGAAGTCTAAATTCTCTTCTAAAGGAAAGACAAAACCCCTCTGTCGTTTTCTACTTCCCTCATAGTAAAAGAAAGTCTTTTCTAAAAAAAAAAAAAAAGAAAGAAAGAAAGAAAGAAAAGAAAGAAAGTCTTTTCTTTGCTGTCATACATGGTCCTTAAATCAACCCCAATCAGAATCTCCTGTTAGACTTTGAAAAATATACATCCCGAAGCTCCATGTGAAAATGGACCCAAAGAATATATATATGTACATGAAATCATTGACAAGATGGAATATAAAACCAAATTCCAAGGAATATCTCGGTTGCCTTAGAAAGTGTTTTCTAGTCATTAGAAGAACATAATGTGTATTAAGAAATGGCCCTCTATGAGCTATCATAAAAATGAACATAACAATTTTCTCATTCAGCAGGTAAAATATTGAGCTCTGAGAACAAAATATGACTCTTTATGACATTTTTTAATTAGATATTTTCTTTATTTACATTTCAAGTGATATCTCCTTTCCCGGTTCCCCCTCCGGGAAAAAAAAACAAACAACAAACCAAAAAAAAAAAAAAACAAAACCCTGTTCCCTCCCCCTGCTCGCCAACCCATCCTCTCCTGCTTCCTGGCCCTGGCATTCCCCTACACTGGAGCACTCTCTGTGGCATATTTATTTCACCAAGGTTAATTTGAAATAATTTTATTTATTTATTTGTTTATTTATTTAGGAGGTTTCAAGATAAGGTCTCTGTGTAGACCTGCTTTACTGAAACTCTCTATATAGACAAAGTTGACCTTGAACTCAGAGATGCACCTGCCTATGCCTCTCAAGTGCTGAGATTAAAGGAGTGTGCTACCACTGCCTGGTAAATAATGATTTTTTTAAAGCCTGGTTAAATTATAGAAAGTATCTATTCAACCTAAAACAAGTTGTGAGTTGCAATTTTGTCTTAATAATAAGTATATTGATATTAAAACAAATTATAAAGTGGCCCAGGGTTCAGGTGTTAGGGTTTCAGCAGGTTCACAAAATGTGTTCTCTGTTGATAGGTGATTAAGATAAACACTGCAATGAGGGGTTACTAATCTTTAATGACTAGGGCAATTAATTAGATTTTTAGTGTAGTAGCAAAAGCAAAGAACAGGTGTTAAACATAAGTCATGGCGGTCCAACAAACCTGCTGTATACATATTTGTCCTATTTTAAAAATATAATTCACTTAAGCTTTCGTTTTTGCCCAATGTACAATATTTTGTATTTAATATGCTAATTCACAAGATGCTCACTAACATTTCAGATCTCTCTAGAAAATAAATGCCGAGGAAAGACAAGAAATCAATCTGCTCCCTTCATATACTCAGACATCTTTTGAATACTGACCAAGTTCCCAAACCACCAGATGCATAGGATGTACAAAATCCAGGAGAATATTGCAGCCCAAGGACAAACATGTCTACATAAAAGCCTCTGTGAGGAAGCATGGTGATCTTTACTAGCTTGGTGCCTATCTGGGGGGAATTAGGCTGGAAACGATGGCAGAATTACATCATTGAGAGGTTGCTTATCAGGCTTTGAGACTTAGTTTGAAAATTTACAAGTTTATAAGAAGTCCAGAAATATTAAGAGACTCAGCAGTTAGGTCTCAGTTAGAAGTTGCCATCTTCCCTTGCTTAAGAAAGGCCATCCAGAGACTGCCTCACCTAGGGATCCATCTCATCTGCAGACACCAAACCCAGACACTATTGCTAATGCCTAGAAGTGCTTGCTGACAGGATCCTGGTATAGCTGTCCCCTGAGAGGTTCTGACAGAGCCTGACCAATACAGATGCAGATGCTTACAGCCAACCATTGGACTGAGCACAGGGACCCCAATGGAGGAGTTAGAGAAAGGACTAGAGGAGCTGTAAGGGTTTACAACCCCATAGGAAGAACAATATCAACCGACCAGACACACCAAAGCTCCCAGGGACTAAACCACCAACCAAATGGTGCACATGGAGGGATCCATTGCTCCAGCTGCATATGTAGCAGAGACTTAACTGGCATCGATGGGAGGGGAGGCCCTTGGTCCTGTGAAGGCTTGATGCTCCAATGTAGGGGGTTGCTAAGGTGCTAAGGTGGGAGTAGGTAGGAGAGTGGGGGAGCACCCTCACAGAGGCAGGGGGAAGGAGAAGGGTAGGGGATTTGCAGAGAGGAAACTAGGAAGGAGATAACATCTGAAATGTAAATAAATAAAATAACCAATTAAAAAAGGAAAAAAAAAAGAAGTTGCCATCTTTATTCATTTCTTTAGTATAACCAATGAGGAAGCCAAGCAATTGTATTCCTTGGCAAACTAGTTCATGTTCTTTGTTCTGAAGTTTATAACTGAATATTTTCCTAGTTTTGTTCTAGAAGTCACAGACTATAACAGCTCTTTCAAGTTTGTATCTGTGGAGAAATCAGTAAATCAGCACATTTTTATTTGCTTTATGTATACAGCTTTGGGTAAGATTACATTTACATAAGCTATCAACTATACTTGGAGATGTAAACTCCAGAGAAACTTAACATCATGATATACCTATGATGTATAAGCACTATCATCAGCATAAAATAAAGAAATATTAAGAAAGAAGACTATTGAAAGCATCCAACCAATGTTGTTACTCTTGACTAAAAGGATTACTCCTGGTCTCTTTTCTTTTTCCTTTCCTTTCCTTTCCTTTCCTTTCCTTTCCTTTCCTTTCCTT
>JADRCD010180900.1:411-11993 GCA_019843815.1 Montemys delectorum
CACACACACATATATGCATACACACATGAATTTGAACACATACTCTCTCAGAGCCCCCTACCCCCCCACCAGCCCCATGAACACATGAAAACATTTAACAAAGACACTCTCATCTATCACAGGCTAGTCTTGAGCTTTTGATTCTTCTGCCCCTACCTCCCAAGTACTAGGATTACAGCCAAGCGTTACAGCACTTACTTGGTGCATCTTAATATTTCTTAGAAAATTACTCCCTTTTTGTTGTTTTTAACTACCAGGGTTGAGCATTTCAATGCAAATATTTCTGATAATGGAAAGAAAACTTCTATTTTTGTAGGTAAAGTTTCAGATGGAAATTGTAATCTATAGTGACATGGAGAAAAAGTCTGATTTAAAATGCAACTTAGACTTCCACTGCATTTAGCAATTGTTTTTGTCTTTTTACCTCAATCCAAGAACATTCAGAAGATGAGGTGACAGAAGAAAAACACTTTTCCAAGAGGTAAAGGCAAGCATATACTCGAACTTACCATTCTTATGTCTCAAAACACTCTCTCTGAGATTAACATTAATACCCGTGAACGATAAAAGAAATGAAGGCACTAGTTAGTTATTCATGCTTATTGTTTGAAAGTATGTGTGTGTGAATTAATATATATGAAATCTTGACACAAAGACAAGAGAAGCTATATTAAGAAATATGAGGCTCAAAATTTCAAGATTAATTGATGTTACTTTGAGATTTTGGAGATAACAGTTGTCATATAGTTTTGTACACAAAGATATCAAAGTATGTATTATGAAGTATATATTTTTTACCACATCTGAAATACTATATCCCAGATTGCCCACTTTTCTTCTGTATCTACACTTTCGTGCATAAAAATTGCCACAATGTTGCACAACAAACATTGCCAGTGGAAGACATTTCAAATGAGCTGATTTAAGACTTCTGATATCTCATGTTCTACCTGCAATGAATGTGTCTAACCTAAGAGTCAACCAAAGGATCCCACACCCTTGAGGGAGTCAGACTTAGGCCAATTTCTGTCTAAGCAGAGGAAGGCAGCTACAGCTTTCTAAATCACTCCTTCCTCTAAGTTTCTCATTCCTATGCTTGGTTCCTGGAGGTCAGGTGCTTGTGGACAAGCTCATGAGTATTGGGAAGAGCTGCTGTCTAGCCTGTGATCACTACTGCTCCAGGAATCGAGTAAATACATCTTGGGCCACATCTTGTTTAATTTTCCTGCAACACTAAAGGGACTTGAATTCTGCATATCCTAACTCCAAATTAAAAAATAAATTTTAAAGAGCTTATGTAACTCATAGTGAGAGGGTCAATATTTAAAGGATTTGAATGTATGTGTGTGTGTGTGTGTGTGTGTGTGATTTGAAAGTGAATTTTTAGGATATGTGGGAAATACTTTATAAATTTCATCAAACTTGTAGTGAATTTATATTTTTCAATAAAAAAAATATTTGCAATAGGATACTTGTTTGAAAAGATATTGTACTTAGACATCAATAAAGAAAAATAAGCATGACAGGCCTCAGAAGTGGCAGGGCAGCCAGCACAGGCTCCGGTGAGATTTCTCTCCAGTGAATTTCTAAGGGAGGAACAGCCCTCTGCACACAGGTCTTACCAGAGGAGATGTGATCTCCCAGAAGTGCTGATACAGGCTTACAGACCCACAGGAGGATCAAGCTCTAGCCAGAGACAGCAAGAACATCTAACACCAGAGATCAACAGATGGCAAAAGGCAAACGCAAGAATCCTACCAACAGAAACCAAGACTACTTGGCTTCATCAGAACCTAGTACTCCCACCACAGCAAGTCCTGGATATCCCAAAACACCAGAAAAGCAAGATTTGGATCTAAAATCATATCTTACGATGGTGATAGAAGAATTTAAGCAGGGCATGAATAACTACCTTAAAGAAATACAGGAGAACACAGGTAAACAGGATGAAGCCCTTAAAGAGGAAACACAAAAATCCCTTAAAGAATTACAGGAAAGCACAAACAAACAGATGAAGGAACTGAACAAAACCATCCAGGACCTAAAAATGGAAGTAGAAACAGTTAAAAAATCACAAGGAGAGACAATTCTGGAGACAGAAATCCTAGGAAAGAAGTCAGGAACCATAGATGCAAGCATCACCAACAGAATACAAGAGATAGAAGAGAGAATCTCAGGTGCAGAAGATACCATAGAACACATTGACACAGCAGTCAAAGAAAACACAAAATGCAAAAAGTTCTTAACCCAAAACATCCAGGAAATCCAGGACACAATGAGAAGACCAAGCCTAAGGATAATAGAGAGTGAAAACCTCCATCTTAAAGGGCCAATAAATATCTTCAACAAAATTATAGAAGAAAACTTCCCTAACCTAAAGAGATGCCCATGAACATACAAGAAGCCTATAGAACCCCAAATAGACTGGACCAGAGAAGAAATTCCTTCTGCCACATAATAGTCAAAACACTAAATGCACAAAACAAAGAAAGAATACTAAAAGCACTGAGAGAAAAAGGTCAAGTAACATATAAAGTCAGACCTATCAGAATTACACCAGACTTCTTGCCAGAGACTATGAAAGCCAGAAGATCCTGGGTTGATGTTATACAGACCCTAAGAGAACACAAATGCCAGCCCAGGCTACTATACCCAGAAAAAAATCTCACTTACCATAGAAGGAGAAACCAAAGTATTCCATGACAAAACCAAACTTGCACAATATATTTCCACAGATCCAGTCCTTCAAAGGGTAATAAATGGAAAACTTCAACAGAAGGAGGGAAACTACATCCTAGAAAAAGCAAAAAAAGTAATCTTCCAACAAAACTAAAAGAAGATAGCAACATGAGCAGAATTCCAACTCTATACAGCAAACCAGTAGCCAACATCAAACTAAATGGAGAGAAACTTGAAGCAATCTCATTAGAATCAGGGACTAGACAAGGCTGCCCACTCTCTCCCTACCTATTCAATATTGTACTTGAAGTCCTAGTCAGAGCAATTGGACAACAAAAGGAGATCAAAGGGATATAAATTGGAAAGGTAGAAGTCAAATTATCACTGTTTGTATATGATAGCATACTTAAGTGACCTCAAAAAATCCACCAGAGAGCTCCTATATCTGATAAACAACTTCAGCAAAGTAGCTGGATATAAAATTAACTCAAGCAAATCAGTGACCTTCCTCTACACAAAGGATAAACAGGTGAGAAAGAAATTAGGGAAACAACACCCTTCACAATAGTCACAAATAATATAAAATACCTTGGTGTGACTCTAACTAAATAAGTAAAAGATCTGTTTGACAAAAACTTCAAGTCTCTGAAGAGAGAAATCGAAGAAGATCTCAGAAGATGGAAAGATCTCCCATGCTCTTGGATTGGCAGGATTAATATGGTAAAATGGCCATCTTGTCAAAAGCAATCTACAGATTCAATGCGATCTCCATCAAAATTCCAACTAAATTCTTCATAGACTTAGAAAGAGCAATTTGCAAATTCATCTGAAATAACAAAAAACCCAGGATAGCCAAAACTATTCTCAACAATAAAAGAACCTCTGATGGAATCACCATCCCAGACCTTAAGCTGTACTACAGAGCAATTGTGATAAAAATTGCATTGTATTGGTACAGTGACAGGCAGGTAGATCAATGGAACAGAATTGAAGAGCCAGAAATGAACCTATGGCCACTTGATCTTTGACAAAGGTGTTAAAACCATCCAGTGGAAAAAAGAGAACATTTTCAACAAATGGTGCTGGCTCAACTGGCGGTTGTACAAAGCTCAAGTCGAAGTGGATCAAGGACCTCCACATCAAATCAGATACACTGAAACTAATAGAAAAGAAAGTGGGGAAGAGCCTCGAGCACATAGGCACAGGGGAAAATTTCCTGAACAGAACAACCAATAGCTAAGATCAAGAATTGACAAATGGGACTTCATAAAATTGCAAAGCTTATGTAAGGCAAAAGACATTGTCAATAGGACAACACAGCAACCAACAAATTGGGAAAAGATTTTTACAAATCCTATATCTGATAGAGGGCTAATATCCAATATATACAAAGAACTCAAGAAGTTAGACTCCAGAGAACCAAATAACCATATTAAAAAACGGAGTACAGAGCTAAACAAAGGATTCTCAACTGATGAACAACAAATGGCTGAGAAGCACCTAAAGAAATGTTCAACATCCTTAGTCATCATGGAAATGCAAATTAAAACCACCCTGAGATTCCACCTTACACCAGTCAGAATGGCTAGAATAAAAATCTCAAGTGACAGCAGATGATGGCGAGGTTGTGGAGAAACAGGAACACTCATTCACTACTGGTGGGATTGCAAGCTGGTACAACCACTCTGGAAAACAGTTCGCAGTTCCTCCGAAATTTGGACATAGTACTCCCAGAGGACTCAGCTATACCACTCCTGGGCATATACCCAGAAGATGCTCCAACATGTAATAAGGACACATGCTCCACTATGTTCATAGCAGCCTTATTTATAGTAGCCAGAAACTGGAAACAACCCAGATGTCCCTCAACAGAGGAATGGATACAGAAAATGTGGTACATCTGCACAATGGAGTATTACTCAGCTATTAAAAACACTGAATTTATGAAATTCTTGGGGAAATGGATGGATCTGGAGAATATCATCCTGAGTGAGGTAACCCAATCACAAAAGAACACACATGGTATGCATTCTCTGATAAGTGGATATTAGCCCAGAAGATTGGAATACACAAAGTAGAAACCACAAACCACAAGAAACTCAAGAAGAAGGAAGTCCAAAGTGTGGATACTTCATTCCTTCATAAAAGGGGAGACAAAATACCCATGGAAGGAATTGTAGTAACTAAATATGGAGCAGAGACTGAAGGAAGGACAATCTAGAGACTGCTCTACCTGGGAATCCTTCCCATATTCAGTCATTAAATCCAGACACTATTGTAGATGCCAGCAAGTGCTGGATGACAGGAGCCTGATATAGCTGTCTCCTGAGAGGCTCTAACAGTACACAACTAATACAGAAGTAGAGGCTCACAGCCATCCATTGGACTGAGTACAGGGTCCCCAATCAAGGAGCTAGAGAAACGACCCAAGGAGCTGAAGGGCTTGCAGCCCCTTGGACAAACAACAATATGAACTACCTAGTATCCTCATTGCTCCCCGGGACTAAACCACCAACCAACGAGTATACATGGTAGGACTAATGGCTCCAGCAACACATGTATAGCAGAAGATGGTCAAGTCGGTCATCAATGGGAGGTGAGGCCCTTGGCCCTGTGAAGGTTCTATGCCCCAGTGTAGGGGAATGCCAGGGCCAGCAAGCAGTATAGGGTGGGGTAGTGAGCAGGGGGAGGGCAGAGGAAACAGGATTTTTTTTTGTTGTTGTTATTTATTATCTGCTGATAATATGTGTAGTGGTATCCAGGAAACAGTGTCTGAAAATCAATGGAGACTTTTTAAGCACAAAATGTAGTACTTTGTGGCTGACCACCAAACCTGCATTGTTGAAGGATCTTAAAATCCTAAATACCAAAAAGGAAGAAAGACAATATTAATCAGAGAGAACAGCAAAGGACAAATTTCATGTGGGAAATATATAAAGAAAAAAGAACCAAGTACAGTTCAGCAAACAGAAAAATCCTAATAAAAGCCAGAGAAGAAGAAAAGAAAAAAAACAATTACTTCAAGCAGAAATATAACCAGCAGAAATTACAGAAATCAGCAATGCTCCTTCAGTAATAATATGAAATGCAAACGGTCTTAATTCAACCATATAAATAAGCAACGAGCTTGTTAAATTAAACAAAATGAAAACCAGGATCAAACACTTGCTGTCTGCAAGAAACTGATAAAGCTATGCATAGACTGAGAACAAAAGAATGCAAATCATTTGGTAGGCAGATAGAAGTCCCGAACAAATAGAAGTAGTTAGTAGTTGTAGTTACAGTTGTAGTTTGTTGTGGATTGCCTTAGTGCTGTTTGTATTTTGATGCTAATCCTGCCCCTGAGGAGGAGCAGATCACATACTCAAGTGATTCCATGTGAACCTGCTCACCAATTTAACTGATCAAATAAAGGCTAGAGCCTGTGACTTGGGCAGTGGAAGGAAAAGGCAGGGCTAGAAGTTTTAGAGAGAAGAGAGAGGAAAGAAGGAAGAGAAGATGGAGGAGGAGAAGGAGGAGGAGGAGGAGGAGGAAGAGGAGGAGGAGGAGGAGGAGGAGGAGGAGGAGGAGGAGGAGGAGGAGGAGGAGGAGGAGGAGGAGGAGGAGGAGGAAGATGGAGCAGATACATGTGGCTTGGAGGAGCTGCAAGTAGCTAGGGATCTTACACCTGGGAAATAGAGTAGTATAGTGGTATATCTGCACAATCTAAGCATGCAGCTTATACATATTATAATTGAGTTGTGTGTCCTTTGCACTGGCATATTGGGGTTGCAAATTTACTGATACAAATCTGGCTGGTATAAATATAAAAGTCTCTAATGTTTTCCTTTCACAGAGTTAAGGAAACTGAGTGAGACCAAGTCAATTGTTGGTGTTCTACAGACTAGCCATGGGGGTGGATGGCCTGTGGAACATGAGCTCCAGGCATTTTCAGGAAAAAATGCTAAGCCAGCTGTGGGAACCAGGACCACACGGGCAGTTTGGGGCATTGGGCAAGCAGCAAGAGGGCATGGGAGAGCTAGCGTGGAAGCTGAATGAGACTGGGGTGCCTGCTGGTCCCAGAGCCTAGCCAGATCAAGCGTGGATTATAAAATTACATGCAACAGTAGTTGATAAGTAGATTTCAACCCAAGAGTCAAGGGAAGAGATGAAGAAGGTCAGCACATTACTAAAGGGGATGCTACATGGAGATGCTGTAATAATTATAAAATTATAAAAGCATATACATTGAATATTGAGTGAAACAGACAATAATAGAAATAAAGAGTAGATAAGGCCAAATACATTAACAGTCACTTACAATACCATACTCTTATCAATAGACAGACCATCTGGACATTAAAAAATTAACAAATTTTAACGTGAACCATGCTTCAAATGATCTTACTGACATCTAGAGAGTATTATATATAACTCATTGAGAATACACATTCTTCTTAGAAGTCCATGGAAATTTACTTCAAACAAATAATAGTTTAACCCATAAAGCCAGTGTTAACAAATAATGAAAAAAATAATATATTTTTATCTTATCAAAACAAGACTGGGACAAAACTAGGTATAAATAACAAGAGAAATTTAAAAAAGAATGCAAATGTATGAAGAATCAACAGAATGACCTTGAAAGATTAGTGGCTCAATAAAGATATCAGAAAGGAAATAGAAACTATTTTTAGACTTAAGTGAAAATGAAAGAGAAACTTATTAGAAACTTTGGGATGTTGCAAATGCACTTCTGAGAGGAGAGTTTTTAGCTACTGGTGTTTATCTGAAAAAGAAATCTCAGAAAAATAATTCAATAATTCACCTTAACGTCTTTAAAACAGAAACAAGAGAAAACTCGAAGCAATGAATGACAGAAATGATAAAAACCAGGGCAGAAAGAAATGAGGTGGAGATTGAAAGAAGAAAGCCAAGAAACAACGAGATAGAGTTGTTTCTTTGAACAGATGAACAAGATCGACAAACTCTTAGCCAAACTAGCCAAAGAGAGACTGGGACAACACAAATTAATACAGCGAGATGGAAAAGGCAGCCTCATAAGAGGTACTAGGGAAGTCCAGGGGATCTTGGGGCACTGCTGTGAAACCTGTTTTCCCCACAGCATAAACATTACAGAATGAGGACATGAAGCATGAGAGGCATAAGACCTATTAAACTAAACCAAGAGGACATAAATCCATGAAAGGAGTAAGATTGAAACATTAGTAGTTTCCTAACAGAGAAAGGCCCAGTACTAGATGGAATCAAGACTGAATTCTATCTGATATCTAAATATGAACTAACACTTGTGTTCCTCACACTATTCCACAAAGCAGAGAGGGAAGGAACACTACAATTTTTTCTAGGGCTGGTGAAATGGCTCAGTGGGTAAGAGCACCTACTGCCCTTCCAAAGGTCATGAGTTCAAATCTCAGCAACCACATGGTGGCTCAAAACCATCCATAATGAGATCTGACACCCTCTTCTGGTGCGTCTGAAGATGGCTACATTGTACTTACATATAACAATAAATAAATCTTTATAAAAAAAACCAAAACTTTTTCTATAAAGCCACTAATATGCTTATTCAAAAGCCAAGTGATGAAATCTACACAGTAAATTTTCCTGATGAGCATAGACAAAAACTTGCCATGAAATACATGCAAACTAGATTCTGTAAGACACTAAAAGTGTCACACCATCACAGGGATGACCTACAATACACAAAGCAATAACTGTAGTTCAAAATATCAGTAGATCAGGTATAGGCATCGCAGTCATCTCGGTAGATGCAGAGAAGGCATTGAACAATGAGGCCGGAGAAGTCTTAAGTTCTGCGTTCTCAGTCCGTTCCATCTGGTCTAATGCCATCTGCATACCTAAATTGTTCTGTGTATCATGCTGTTTTTGTTGCTGTGGAACTGTGGGATAATTTGAAAGCAGATATTGTGACATTCGATATTTATTTCTCTGTTAAGGATATTTGTGGTTAATTGAGATCTTTGCTACTTCCATATACATTTCAAGATTTTTCTGATTCTGTAAACAAAGGTATTGAAATTTTGATGGGAATTTCTTTAAATCTGTAGACTGTTTTGGATAATATATCCATTACTTAACAATAATTTGAAGTACCTATGACAAAGAGAGGCCTGTCAATCTCCTGACTACTATGTATTTCCTGTTCTAATCTTCATTGGAGAGTTTTTTCACCCTATTGACTAGATTTACTCCTGGATTTCTATTGTACGTTTTTACTATATTGTGGATGCTCTATTCCTAATTCATTTGTCAGGAAGCTTATTATCAATATAAGAAAAGTCTTTTGTGTGTTCCTTTTATATCCTGTTACTTTGTTTCAAGAATTTGTCATTAAAGACAAATATAATTTAAAATATAGGATTAAAACATGTGCAAATATGCGTACCCTAACTTCTTTCTCTCCTATTTATATGTTGAAATTGCTATTGAGAACATAAAGAAAGTAACTCAAGATATAGTTGGCAAGGTTTTTTGCATAGGTCTTCAATAACCCAGTAATAACCTTAAGAATTAAAAAATAGGCTTGTATAAATTAAAGTTATATAAAGTTGTATAAATTAAAGATCTCCCACAGAGCAAGAAAATGATTTTAAAAGTAAGAGAAAGCCTACAGATGCTGGGAGAAACATTTGCCTATATGTCTATTGGGATTAAATTCAGAATAAATAAAATACTCACGAATTCAACACTCCCTTCAATTTAATAAAAAAAAATGGGCAAATGTATTGAATAGACAGTTCATAAAAGATGAAGTGTCAGTGGCCAATAAACATAAAAATGTCTTCAGTTATCAGGGGAAAGCAAATTAAAAGTGTACTGAGATTCCATCTCATCCTAATTAGAATCTCAATCATTAGGTAAACTAAGGACAAACACTAGAGAGGATGCCTAAGGATAAATAATTTTTACGGATTATTTGCAGGAACTGTGGTATCTCCTCAAAAATAAAATAACATAAAACTGCCATATGACCCAGTTCTACCACTACTAGTTTTATACAAAGTAAATTAAGGTGGGTATACCTTAGAAAGATTTGAAAATCAGGGCATGTTGTAGCACTATTCTCAATAGCCAGATGTAGAACCAGTCTAGATACCCATCTACAAGTGGATGAATAAAGAAAATGTGAATAAAGAAATATAAATTATATATTATATTACTAATATATATTATAATATAATATACAACAATAATATATAATATAATATATAATTATAAATTATATAATTACATCATTATTATCAATATATAATTATAATATATTAATTATTAGTATATTATATTATTATATTATATATTATATAAATATATATAGAAATAAAGAAATATATATAATTTTATTCAGCAATAAAGAAGGAATTATCCATTTCTTGCACCTTTATGCATATATTGCTATGTTATCAGTTATGATTATTCATGACATTCAAGCTGGATAGTTGCTCCATTTCCTTAGCAGCTTGCATCGTGTTTCCTGGAAGCATGAAAGCTGGACCACAGGAAGGAGGCATTCAGGTCAGAGACAGCTCCAGCTATACATCCTACATGTGTGGTGACTAGAGAAATAGGGGCCCACACTTAACCCTTTAGCACTAACTAAAGGATAAACTCATCTATAGGTAGAGAATTTCTTATATCTGGTACTGGGGTATTTGTTATGCATTGTCATCCAAGTGGCTTAAATCCTTTTAAAGCTTGTGTGTGTGTGTACACATATGATTATAAGTATTATGTACAATTTTAGATAAATATAAAATAATGTAATTTTTTGAAGTTTTATCAAATAACTTTCTCCTTCCTTCTCCTTCTGTATTGATCTCCTTTCTTCCTCCCCAGTTATTCCATTTTCCATGTCATATCAGTCATATCTTGCTATTCCACACCCAAGTCCCCTGCATCTATGATCCCTTTATAATTTCTTGTTTTCTGTGCTTCACCATGTCGTATACTTACATCTGAGAATTCAGAGCGAGGACCTTCAGGTGAGAAAATGTGGAGTTTATCTTTCCGGGTCTTTCTTACTTTACTCCATATAATATTTTCTAAGTCCATCCATTTACCTGCAAATTTTATTATTTCCTTTCTAAATGGAGCTAAGGCTCATGCTGTAGGAGGAAATCCTGCCTGGTAAGGGAAACTAGCCAGCTTCCTGGGCTAGTGTAGTCATATACTTTAGGAAAAAAGCAAAGCAAAACCACCACCAATTTGCTACACTAGCATAATTCTTTACTATATTCTAAATCTTATCCTTATACCCACAGACCAATGTAGTTCTCACCCCTCATTAAAGAAACCTCTATTTATACCAGATGGAGACCAAAGCAGAAAATGGCAACTGGTACAATGCAGAGATCAACAGATCATGAGGGCACAGCCCCACTGTATCCATCTATATCAGCATCAGTTACCACATCTTTGACTAGGGAAGATCCTGAAAGAGGGAGAAGACAGACTGTAAGAGACAGAATACCAGGAAGACTTCTATGAAACAGTCTGTCCTATAAATGTCTGTATAAACAAGATGGGAACAGTATCAATGGACATGTTAATGTGGAAAGGAACAAACTTGGCAGAATCCCACACTTAGACAAAGAACTATAGGCAGAGAGTGATGTCTGAAATATGGAAAATTCATGTTTCCCAGATATGAGACTCCTTTTGGGTTTTCCAGTGTAGTGTGGTTAGCTTTGAAGCCATATAAACACAAACAACAGAAACAGACTCCGCAGGTTCTATTTGTGTGTGTGTGTGTGTGTGTGTGTGTGTGTGTATGTGTGTGTGTGTGTGTTGTTTGTTGTATGTGTGTGTGTGGTGTGTGGTGTGGTGTGGTGTGTGTATGTGTGTGTGTGTGTGTGTGTAGTGTGTGTGTGTGTGTGTGTGTG
>JADRCD010180903.1:0-11265 GCA_019843815.1 Montemys delectorum
TAAGTATACTATCATATCATCAGCAAGTAGTGATAATTTGACTTCTTCTTTTCCAATTTGTATCCCTTTGATCTCCTTTTGTTGCCTAATTGCTCTGGCTAGAGCTTCAGGTACAATATTGAATAGGTAGGGAGAGAGTGGGCAGCCTTGCCTAGTATTTTAACTCCCATTTGAGCATTTCCTGCCTTTTACTCCTCCTTGCTGTGCTTCCTTCTTTTTTTCTAGAGCTTTCATGTGTACTTTTAAATTGCTGGTATGAGAACTTTCTAATTTCTTTATGGAGACAATTATTGCTATGTGAATTCCTCTTAGCAATGTTTCATTTTGTCCCATAAATTTGAATATGCAGTATCTTCATTTTCATTGAATTCTAGAAAGTCTTTAACTTCTTTCTTTTTTCCCTGAAGGAAAGATCATTGAGTTGGGAGTTGTTCAGTTTCCATGAGTGTAGTGTGTAGGCTTCTTGGTGTTTCTGTTGTTCTTGAAGTTTTTATCCATGGTGTTCTTATAAGATACAAGGTAGCATTTTACTTTTCTTGTATCTATTGAGGCTTGCTTTGTGACCTACTATTTGGTCAATTTTGGACAAGGATCTATGAGGTGCTGAGAAGAAGGTATATTTTTTTGTGTTTAGGTAAAATATTCTATTGATGTTCGGTAGGTCTATTTGATACATAGTTTCTGTGAATTTCATTATTTCTCTGTTTAGTTTTTGTCTGGATGACCTGTCAATTGGTGAGAGTTGGGTATTTGGCATAGCTATTAGGGTCATGTGCCCTTTCCCTAACCTGGAGATGGTTAAACAAGTCTCTGACTGGAGCCCAGCCTGGCCTTGCTACATTTACATCTTCCTGCTTGAGTCTTGAGCTGACCACCTACTGAGCTCACTTTGCAACTCAATCAAGCTGAAACAAAGGGATGGAGTTTTGGGTTATGCTTACATAAACACAGAGCTGAAAATTAAAATTTGAGCCATGATTAAAAAATCTTTGTCTTGGCTTCTTATTTCTCTTGTCTGCCCATCCTATTCCATCCCCATCTTTCCTTCCAGGTGTACCTGGTTTTCCATGGCCACTGGACAGCTACCGGTGGTGCCTGAATAAGTGACTTGGACATGGGGAGAACACCTGAGGAACACTGTTTTCAGTGGAACTCCACAGAAAATGGAAGAAGTTATGTATCTCACATGCGGTGAGTAACATACAATGTTAATGTTAGCACTATAAATTTCATCTTTTAAAGGCTGTTGATTGCAGGGTTGCAAAAATGATACAGGCTAGATTGAGTCAGTGTCAGCCCAACACTGATATCAGCTGTGGTAACAGCACATTGAGATGGTGTGGGTCTTTTTGCTGGTGGTTTCCCATGGAGATCTCTGGCCCAGCTTGGTGGGGGAGCCCTTGTGCAGAGAATCGAGCAAGCATTGACGGGGCGTCTCTGCCCTGTCTTTCAAGATGCTCTGTTTCTCTACACTGCCCTGAACTGAATGGGGTCGGGCCGACAGGATGACTAGTCCATGAGGAGTGCTGAGCAGCTTCAGGCCATGTTTTGGGAGAGCAGATCTCTTCCCAAGTGTTAACAGCTCTAAGAACAGAAGGCTCAGACCATGGAGTAGATCTTTCACATGCTTTACTTCCCTGGATACCATACATATATATAGTTTTAGGGGGTCATTCAGATTTCAGCAGCAGTTATCTCTCATTGGTTTGGGCTGAGAATCTTTATTTGCATGTAAGAGGGCTTGACCAATATTACACACCTCTCCTTCTGGGGTCATTGTGGGGGGTTGGGCTGAAATCTGAGCCATTGGTCTCAGGCACAAATCACCGACCACCTACCGTCTCTTCTGGGCAGATGCTCAGTGGGTCTTCATGGTTCCAAGGTGGCTGTTCTCCTGGACTCCAGCTGTCAGAATTGCCCATTGCCCCACAGGATGGGGAATTTTATATAGGTAATTGCCTGCAGCCTCCAAGAGCTGTGAGAGGAGTAGGGTATGAAATTAAAATAAAATAAAATGAGTAACAAACAAACGACAACAACAACAGCAACAAAGTTGCTACATATACAAATGACATGAGGGAGAGAGAGAGAGAAAGAGAGAAGGAAAATGGATTTTGGAGTTCTTCTAGGGACAAATCGAGAGATGTCCTGCTTCCTCTCTTTCCCCTACAGGAAACATCCTTAGTTCTGGTTACATCAAGTTCTCTTCTCTTTCTGTATTGTCTGTCTTTGCACCAATCTGTCCAAATGTCAATTTGTGTCTGTTTTTGTTTCATTGTCTTAATGACTGTTGTTCTATGTTTCATGTTGAAAAGAAAAACGGTTAAAACTTTATCTGCTGGCTATCCATCTCTTGATTCAGTCTCAGTTTGCACAGCGGAGGCTGATTTTAAGTTGCCCACATCCTTAACCAGGAGTCAAGCCCAGCAGACACCCTGCTGAAAAGCTGCTTTTAAAGGGGCAAGCAGCTTCTCAAGTTATAAGGCAAATAAGCTAAAAGTTGTTTTTTCCCTAGGAAAAAAAATCTCTGCAATTGTGATTATTGAGTTCAGCAAATGACAAAGGCTTTTTCTCTTCAAATTATAGCTAGAAAAAGTAAATATTTTTTGATTGCTCTAAATTTATAAGATTCAGGTAGCCTCTTCATTTTGTTTCTGACTGGTCTTAAAGGTATAAATATGTACTACATGTATTGGTCATAGAGTATTAGCTTGTAAGTTATTGGGTATGATTAAAAAAGTATGACATTGGTAACAGAAAGTTAGCTTAAAACTGGTAACTCAGGGTTGGAGTAATTTTAAACAACAACACATGGTATGAACCAGCCCAGGAAACCAGGCCTATAAAGATACCTCTAAATAGGGAAAATGTTTTATGGAATACTTATCCTAGAGACTAGACTTCTAAGGAATAAGATTTAAAACAATGGCTCTTCGATGAAGCATTAAAAGTTGCATTGTAGTACATTCATATTTAAGAACTGGTGCCAGTCCCACAACACCCAGAGGAAGCTCTACTCCTAGGTGTTCTAACATGCCCAGGATCAGAGGTGAGGAGGACACAACATCTGTCCAAATATCAGGACTAACTGGGACTAGCAGGACCAGGCACACAGGACCTCCATCAGCCCAGTGGCTCAGGTTCCTTCTGGTCCCACAACACCCAGAGGAAGCTCCACTCCCAGGTGCTCTAACAGGCCCAGGATCAGAGGTCAGGAGGACACAACATCTGTCCCATTACCAGGAGTAACTTGGATCAGCAGGACCAAGGCACACAGGAACTCCACCAGCCCAGTGGCTAGAGTTGCTTCCAATCTGTCTGGGCTGGCTGGTACCCTGAGCAGACCTTGGGTACAAGCTCTGCAGGCACTCCCAAAACACCTAGAGGAAGCTCCACTCCCAGGTGCTCTAACAAGCCTAGGGTCACAGGATACTAGAATCACAGGATCACAGAGACAGCTTGATGTCAGGGACAGAGTATCCCTGTTGTTCCCCAGTCCCTGAGAATTTGACCTTATCTGAGTAACAGTCTATTCTCGGAGGAACCATGGAGTGTTCTCGGAAAAACCATAAAATGTTTTGTCAACGCTTCCACTCCTGCCAGGTGTGAAGCCAGGTGCACACCCCCGCCCCACTTCCTCTTAACGCTTCCTTGCTCTGCAAGTATAATTACCCTGCCCTTCTGAAGTAAAGTTAGACCTTGACAACCATTTCTGCTTGGTCTCGTTCCTTTCTCTCGCCCGTTTCTCTTTGAGGCTTCGTCCCCTTCGGACCCTGCTTAATTACTCTCCCCGCGGGACGGGGCAGTTTGACTTTGAGGAGTTCTGGCACAGCCAGGATCACAAGAAGGACAGGCCCCAGTCAGATTTAGCAAGGGCAGGTAGCACTAAAGATAACCAGATGATGCGGGGCAAGCATAAGAATATAAGCAACACAAATCAAGGTTACTTGGCATCATCAGAACCCAATACTCCCAATATAGCAAGTCCTGGACACACCATCACACCAGAAAAGCAAGATTCAGATATAAAATCGTTTCTCATGATGATGATACAGGACCTTAAGGAAGATATAAATAGTACCCTCAAAGAAATACAGGAGAACACAGGTAAACAGCTAGAAGCTCTTCAAGAGGAAACACAAAAATCCCTTAAAGAACTACAGGAAAACAAAATCAAACAGGTTAAGGAAATGAGCAAAACCATCCAGAATCTAAAAATGGAAATAGAAACAATAAAGAAATCAGAAAGTGAGACAACCCTGGAGATAGAAAACCTAGGGAAGAAATCAGGAGTCTTAGATGTAAGCATCACCAACAGAATACAAGAGATAGAAGAGAGAATTTCAGGGGCAGAAGACGCCATACAAAACATTGGCACAACAGTCAAAGACACAAAAATGCAAAGAGCAAAAAGTTCCTAACCCAAAACATATAAGAAATCCAGGATGCAATCTAAGGATAATAGATATAGAAAAGAATGAAGACTCCCTAGATAATGGACCAGTAAATATCTTCAACAAAATTATAGAAGAAAACTTCCCTAACCTAAAGAAAGAGATGCCCATGAACAAACAAGAAGCCTACAGAACTCCAAATAGACAGGACCAGAAAAGAAAATCCTCCTGTCACATAATAATCAAAACACCAAATGCACTAAACAAAGAAAGAATTTTAAAAGCAGTAAGGGAAAAAAGGTCAAGTAACATATAAAGGCAGGCCTATCAGAATTACACCAGACTTCTCACCAGAGACTAGAAAGCTAGAAGATCCTGGGCAGATGTCAGACAGACCCTACAAGAACACAAACGCCAGCCCAGGCTATTATACCCAGCAAAACTCTCAATTACCATGGTGAAAACAAGATATTCTGTGACAAAACAAAATTTACACAATATCTTTCCACAAATCCATCCCTACAAAGGATAATAGATGGAAAACATCAACATAAGGAGCAAAACTACACCCTAGAAGAAGCAAGAAATTAATCTTTCAACAAATCTTTCACAAACCTAATTCCACCTCTTAAAACAAAAACAATAAAAAGTAACAATTACTTTTTCTTAATATCTTAATATGAAAATGAATATTACCAACATATCCTAATTGATTGAAATCCAAAATATGAGGAATTAGAAATTTATTGACTGTCATCCAATGGTCTCTCTAATTTGATAATTGGAGAAATAGGTCCATTATTATAAAATCCATATACACTTTCAGCTTCTTTGTTCATGATAGTGTCTTGCTGTATACAACATAATGATCTTGAGATCTTGCTTCTCCTATCTTAGCCTCTCTATTAGTAGTATTGTTTATTTCATGTTTTTATATTATATTATGGTTTTCTGAACAGCTTACATATTTTAAAAGTATTTATATGCCCAAAAGAAATATAGACAATTAAATTGGGAGGGGCTCGTAAGAGAACAACAAAGAGTGAAACTGAATACTTTGATTGACGTTTGTAGCTCTTGTATCAAGTTACAATAGTAAGAGTCAAGATTTTAAACTCTACTAAATACAAAACAAACCAACAAACGAAAGCACTTTATATATTTATGTTCATTTAAGAAAATATTAGTAGTGATGTATTATTTTGAAATATACAGTTAATACGTTTGGAGTTATTTAAAATTTATATTGAGGAAAATGTATATATTTTCAGTATTATCATAGACAAGCATCTACATAAGACTTCAATTGATTGTTGTTTTATATCAAACTGCCCCAGCCCGCGGGGCGAGTAATTAACCAGGGTCCGAAGGGGACGAAGCCTGAAAGAGATAGGCGAGAGAGAGGAATGAGGCCAAGCAAAACAGTTGTCAAAGCCTCACTTTACTTCAGAAGGGCAGGACAATTATACTTGTAGAGCAAGGAAGCGGTAAGAGGAAGTGGGGCGGGGGGTGTACACCTGGCTTCACACCTGGCTGGAGCGGAAGCATTGACAAAACATTTTATGGTTTTTCCGAGAACACTCCATGGTTCCTCTGAGAATAGACTGTTACTCAGATAAGGTCAAATTCTCAGGGACGACAGGGACACTCTGACCCTGACATCAAACAATTTTTTTTTTTGGTTTTTTGAGGCAGGGTTTCTCTGTGTAGCCCTGATTGTCCTGGGACTCACTCTGTGAGGCTGGCCTTGAACTCAGAAATCCACCTGCCTCTGCCCCCAAGTGCTGGGACTAAAGGCGTGTGCCACCACCGCCCTGCTCAAACAACTTTTATAATACTCATTTTTATTGTTATAATATTTTATAAATTTTAAAGAATATGACAAAAAAGGTATTGTAGGTATTGAAAGGGGGTCTCTGGGAGGAGTTGGGATACAAAAGGAAAAAAAGAATTAATTCTATTTACTTAAAATATGTTTTTAAATGTTAACAAATTCAGGTAAATTGAAGTTATGTAACTTTTCTCATCACAATGCAATAAAACTTAAAAAAAACCACACACACACACACACACACACACACACACACACATACATACACACACAAGAACTGGCAGCCAAACTTTGTAAAATGAAAGTAATGCTTTTGGTATTGTTTTTATCTTTTTATTTTATTTTACTTTATTTTATTTAACTTGAAATTTTCTTTAGATTTCAAATGTTCTCCCCTTTCATGGTTTCCACTCCAACACCCCCTTCTACTCCCTCTCCCACCCCCCTGCTCACCAACCCACCATCTCCCACTTCCTGACCCTCGCATTTCCCTACAGTGGGGCATAGAGGCTTCATAGGACTAAGGGTCTCTCCTCCCCTGATAATCAACTAGGCCATCCTCTGCTACAAATTCAGCTGGAGCCATGAGTTCCACCATATATACTTTTTGGTTGGTGGTTTAGTCTCTGGGAGCTCTGGAGGTGCTGGTTGGTTCATATTGTTGTTCCTTCTATGGGGCTGCAAATTCCTCCAGCTCCTTGGGTCCTTTCTCTAGCTCCTTCATTGGGGACCCTGTGTTTAGTGCAATGGATAGCTGTGAGCATCCACTCATGTATTTGTCAGGCACTGGCAGAGCCTGTCAGGAAATGGCTATGTCAGGCTCCTGTCAGCAAGCACTTGTTGGCATCCACAACAGTATCTGGGTTTGGTGATTGTATACGGGATGGATTCACAGGTGTGGCAGTCTCTGTATTGCCATTACTTTAGTCTCTGCTCCACCCTTTGTCTCTGCAACTCCTTCCATGGGTATTTTGTTTCTGCATCTAAGAAGGATTGAAGTATCCACACTTTGGTCTTCCTTTTTCTTGAATTTCATGTGCTTTGTGGATTGTATCTTGGGTATTCTAAGCTTCTGGGCAAATATCCACCTATCAGTGAGTGCATACCATGTATGTTCTTTGGGTTACCTCATTCAGGATGATATCTTCAGATCCATCCATTTGCCTAAGAATTTCATGAATTTATTGTTTTTAAAAGCTGAGTAGTATTTCATTGCTTAAATATACCACATTTTCTGTATCCATTCCCCTGTTGAGGGACATCTGGGTTCTTTTCAGCTTCTTGCTACTATAAATAAGGCTGCTATGAAAATAATGGAGCATGTTATTACATGTTTGAGCATCTTCTGGATATATGCCCAGAAATGGTATTGCTGGGTCCTCATGTGGTGCTATGTCCAATTTTCTGAGGAATAGCCAAACTGATTTCCAGAGTAATTGTACCAGTTTACAATCCCATCAGCAATGAAGAAGTGTTTGTTTCTCTTTCTCCACAACCTTGCCAGCATCTGCTGGTCACCTGAGTTTTCATCTTAGCCATTCTGACTGGTGTGAGGTGGAATCTCAGGGTTGTTTTGATTTGCATTTCCCTGATGACTAAGGATGTTGAACAGTCCTTTAAGTACTACTCAGTCATTCAGTATTCCTCTGTTGAGAATTCTTTGTTTAGCTCTGTTCCACATTTTTAATAGAGTTATTTGGTTTTCTGGAGTCTAACTTCTTGAGTTCTTTGTATATATATTAGATATTAGCCCTCTATTGGATATAGGATTAGTAAAGATATTTTGCAAATCCGTTTATTACCATTTTGTCCTATTAACAGTGTCCTTCACCTTACAGAAGTTTTGCAATTTTATAAGGTCCCATTTGTAAACTCTTGTTCTTAGAGCATAAGTTATTGGTGTTCTGTTTAGGAAATTTTCCCCTGTTCCTATGTGCTCTAGTCTTTTCCCCACTTTCTTTTCTATTAGTTTCAGTGTATCTGTTTTTATGTGACAGTCCTTGATCCACTTGGACTTGAGCTTTATAGAAGGATATAGGAGTGGATCGATTTGTATTCTTCTACATGTTATCTGCCAGATGAGCCAGCACCATTTGTTAAAAATACTGCCTTTTCTCCACTGGATGGTTTTTGCTCTTTTGTCAAAGATCAAGTGAACATAGGTGTGTGGGATCAATTCTGGGTCTTCAGTTCTATTACATTGATCTACCTGCCTGTCACTGTACCATGCAGTTTTTATTACAGTTGCTCTATAGTACAGCTTGAGGTAAGTGATGATGATTCCACCAGAAATTTTTATTGTTGAGAATAGTTTTTCCTATCGTAGGTTTTTTGCTATTCCAGATGAATTTGCAAATTTCTCTTTCCAACTCTGAGGAATTGAGTTGGAATTTTGATGGGGATTGCATTGAATCTGTAGATTGGTTTCAGCAAGATGTCCATTTTTACTATATTATTCTTGCCAATCCATAAGCATGAGAGATCTTTCCATCTTCTGAGATCTTCTTTGATTTCTTTCTTCAGAGATTTGAAGTTCTTGTCATACAGATCTTTCACTTGCTTAGTTGGAGTCACACCAAGGTATTTTATATTATTTGTGACTATTGTGAAGGGTGTTGTTTCCCTAATTTCTTTCTCAGCCTGTTTATACTTTGAGTAGAGGAAAACTACTGATTTGCTTGAGTTAATTTTATATCCAGCTACTTTCCTGAAGTTGTTTATCAGGTTTAGCAGTTCTCTGTTGACTCTTCCCCCCTGCCTCAGTTCTGCCTCAGAGCTGAAAGGCAGAGCCTACAGGCAGCCACCTGCTGGGATTAAACAATGGCCAGATACATTGCAGTGCACCTTTGAGGATTTTGGAAGAAGCTATACCTGGTTGTTGACACGCCAGAGGACCCGATGACTTGCGAACACACCTACCTGTCTGAGAACTTTTGAGTTTCCAGAGTTGGTGTCTCTTGTCTGCTGCTTTGTTTACATTATGCACATACCTTGTTCCTAGAGATTTTTACTTTCATTTTTGCCCGCCTATAAGTGTTGAAAATACTCCCAAGTAAATAGATGCCTTGATAAGATTTTACTTGGCTTCCGTCTCTTTATTCTCAACTGTTTCATTTTGCAGGTTCAAACCTAACCTCTGGCTGAAGTGAACACAGACCCGAGTGGGACTTCGGACTGATTCCACTCAGATGGTGCCTGGGCATGGTGCTCAGACATGGGGGAAATAGATAGAGGACACACTGTCTGCAGAGCTCTGCCTAAAAAAGGAAACAAGGAAAAGGATGTATGCCTTCCACATGGTAGGTAATTGCTGCTAGCACTGGCCATATTGTAGAAGTCCATGTGGGAAGAGTACAGGTCTAGGGCTATATCAGTACTGACCCTGTGCGTGATTCACCTAGGGATTTGACAGTGAGAAATGGGGTCAAAGGTTTCAAAAGTAGCTATTCAAAATGCAGGCAAGCTACTCAGAATGAAGGGAGTCAGGGTAGAGAAAAAAGCACTAACGAATCTTTCAGAACAGATAGAAGCTTATTGTCTTTGGCTTCAGGGTGTGACCAAGATAAATAAAAAGATTTGGGAGAAAATCAGAAAGGCGCTCAGAAATAATAAAGTGGATGGATTCCCTCTCTGCCTGTGGGAGCTTGTCATGTATATTATAGAGGAAAATGAAAAAAAGTAGAAGGAGGAGCCATCAGAAAGCAAGTGGAGTCTAATTAGGTCCGATAATACAGATATGGATAATTCCTCAGTAGGCTCAGATACAGAAGCCGAGGGAGGCCAAAATACCTCGCCGGACTCAGATACGGTAACTGAGGAGGCTCAAACTTCCACAAAAAGCAGATTTGCCAGGTCTCCTGAAAAGAGGTGGCTCTGGCTCATATGCAGTGTCTATTTCTTCCCAGATAAAAGACTCAAAGAAATTCGCATTTAAGTAAATTGGAGCTTGAAATTAAGCTACAGGAATTGAGTGATGAGCTATGTGAGTTAAAGACGCTATCAGGCAGAAGGAAAGACAGCTATCAGGAGGCGGGACGTTCACCTTTAGAGAGAGCATTCTGTCAGGCTCACGAGAAAGGGCAGGACACCTCTGGACTGCTAGCGTTTCCAGTAGTGGAAAGGCAGGATCAGAATGACGATTTGTATAGATATTATTAAGCTTTAGATATCAAAATTATTAAGGATGTAAAGGAAGCAGTTACCCAGTATGGTCCTAATGCACCGTTTACTCAGGTGCTGTTGGACACTGTTATAGATTTTAATCTAATTCTGCAAGACTGGAAAATTTTGTGCTCAGCCACTGCAGGTAGGGGATTATTTGGTCTGAAACTCAGAATGGCGGGAGGCTAGCAAGAAATCAGCAATGCAAAATGCTCAGTCAGGTAACCCAGATTGGAATCTAGACATGCTTCTAGGGGAG
Organism: Montemys delectorum; assembly: GCA_019843815.1. Taxonomy (NCBI): domain Eukaryota; kingdom Metazoa; phylum Chordata; class Mammalia; order Rodentia; family Muridae; genus Montemys; species Montemys delectorum. The sequence continues at coordinate 10,646 of JADRCD010180903.1, forward strand.
GGACAGTATGAAGGGAATGCTAGACAAATTGTGTACCCTGCTGGAGCGTATGCTCAAATTGCAATGGTGGTGTCTTAGTTAGGGTTTTTATTTTTGTATAAACATCGTGACCAAGAAGCAAGTTGGGGAGGAAAGGGTTTATTTAGTTTATTTTTACATGGCTGTTGATCACCAGAGGAAGTCAGGACTGGAATTCAAGTAGGTCAGGAAGTAGGAGTTGATGTAGAGGCCATGGAGAGATGTTCCTTGTTGGCTTGCTTTTCTTGGCTTGCTCAGCCTGCTCTCTTATAGAACTCAAGATTTTTAAGCCCAGAGATGGCATCACCCACAACGGGCCCTATCCCCTTGATTACTAATTGAGAAAATGCCTCACAGCTGGATCTCATGGAGGCACTTCCCCAATTGAAGCTCTGTGATAACTGCAGCCTGTGTCAAGTTGACACACAAAACTAGCCAGTACAGGTGGTTAGAAAAGCTTGGGTACAATTACCCACGAAAGGTGAAGGTAGTGGGAGTCTGACTGGTATCTGGCTGGGACCAGAGGAACCTTTCCAGAATTTCATAGCTAGATTTCAGCAAGCCTCAAGCAGAACGCTTGAGACTTCCTATACGGACAGTCC
>JADRCD010180906.1:0-13164 GCA_019843815.1 Montemys delectorum
CCCTCAGGATATAGGGTAGCCTAGCAGGGCCAATCCCAACAGCAAGTCCTCTTCAAGGTAAATGTAAAGCATGACTTACGTTGGCAGCCATTTCTTACCACTACCAAGGCTCCATAGAAGGTCTCGATACTCTACAACTGCTAACATATCGTAAGAGCTGCCTAGATCACTATCAGGTATCAAAACCATCTGTGAGGTTACCACCTTTTGTGAAAGTAGCTTGCTTTCCCCTGGGGCTGGAGCTATAAAAGGAAAACTCATATTGGCAGACCAAATGTGTCTGGGATGGTCGACCTATAGACTCTGTAGTACAGTATATCGCAAGGAGATACACTGTGCTTTGGCCTCGGGAAAGACAACCTCCCATCCCAAACCTTCTCCAACAGACACTGAACTGTTTTCAACAGCCCTAACCTACCCTCACACCAAGGCTGGTCAACACTAAACCTACTACAAATATCAGAGTAGAACATTTGGGATTTGCAGCTGAGCTGAAACAACCCCTGGCCAACTAGTTGATCTAGTGTATAAATTTGATTTAAAACTATTGCCAAAGTTGACACAAGGCCAACCCTGAAGCAGAGGACATGCAACAAATGCTGGGAAATCATTGCTGCCCTTAGCTCCCATACAGAAGCTTCAAGACATGAGATAGCAGCAATCTGAACAGCCTAGGACACACCTCTCGAGTTAGAGCAGAGACCAGGACCAGAAGCAGGGTCTCCCGCTTGGTAAGCTCATGCTCTGCCCCACAACTATAACCCCAGAGTCCTCTGTTTGAATCCAATTTAACTGACCAAGGACAGGTTGCTGGTGACTCGGTATTAGACCAAACCTCTAGCCTCCTGTAATAATAGTCTGACACACTTTCTGTGTCTTAAAAGAAACAGACACTTGCTTTTGGACCACATACTTAGGAAAATAAAATAGGAAATTAATTAAAAGAGTGAAAAATTCTGACAAAGTAGCTTGAAATTATTAGATGAACCCTTTCCTCGGCTTTATTTGTAATGCTTGGTGTGGAGACATGGCACTCCATTTCTAATGTCAGATAAAAAGCATTCTCTCAGATCCTTGCCCCTCCACAGAGGGCTAGCAGCCCGTTATCACACAGAGTTGTGACTGTGCAATTAACTAGACACTAGAGTTCTATGAAGATGGAGGGAATTTTGAGTGGTTCAAGGATAGAGCACAAGGAAAATTAATCCTCCACTGTGTATTTCCTGTGTTTTGAAGCAGGAACTGTAGCTCTTTAGGGTGGCTGGTCATTTGTCAACTGTAATTCTCCTTTCTTTTCTTTTCTCAGGAGGACAAGAAGATCTCATTCTTTCCTATGAACCTGTCACGAGGCAGGAAAGTAAGTTTCCTGGCATGTCCATGTTCCTGATTTCCAGGCTATGACAGGTGACACCAAACTCTGCTTAATACTCGGACCCAGGCTCAGAAACTGCTCCCAGGAAGACAGAGAGGTCCTTTGGTGTTCTCCATAAGAAGGCACATGTCCAAATCACTTAAGGGCCTGAGCTGGAGGACTGATGGACTCAGGGCAGCTGCCAGCCCAGTTTCCCTAGCAGAGCTCAGAGGCAGGCCACCTGCAGACTGCCCCAGGAGTCTGAGTCTATGTCTCTGGAGACAGTCCTACAGAGGCTGATTGATGGTGGCCTGTAGAGATGTTGCAGAGAAAATTGAAGCATCAGGTGGGGAGTTAGACCAAATAGACTAAAATACTTTCTAAAACACAAAGAAATTGGGAAGCCTCCAATGGAGTACAGACCCATGAAGTGGTGTCACTAGTCACTAGTAAGTGACTTTAAACAATGGCTTAAAACCTGGTTGTGTTTTTTTTGTTTTATTTTGTTTTTCTCCTGGGTTCCCTAAATCTAGGTGTTTTGACTCAGAATTAAAAGCTGAAAGAGCTCCCAGGGACTCAACCACCAACCAAGGACTATACATGGTGGGACTGAATGTTCTGGCAGCATGAGTATAGTAGAGGATTGCAAAGTCGATCATCAATAGAAAGAGAGGACCTCGGCCTTGTGAAGGTTCTGTGCCCCAGTGTAGGGGAATGCCAGGGCCAATAAGTGGGAGAGGATGGGGTGGCAGGCATGGGGAGGGGGGAGGCAACAGGGGTTTGTTCTTATTGTTTTTGTTTGTTCGTTTGTTTGTTTGTTTGTTTTTTGGAGGGGAAACTGGGAAAGGAGAAATTTACATGTAAATAAAGAAAATACCTAATTAAAAAAAAAAAAAGCCAAAAGAAGCAAAACTCCTGCTCCCTTTCATTGGCAGCTGCTGCAGCTACTCTATTCTTTGTTAATAAATTCCAGGAATTAGGAGAGTCAACATCCTGAGGGCTAAACATGCATTTCTGTATGCAGGGCTTTATGGGTAATTTACCCTAGGTTAAGGCCTTTGCACATCATAGTTGTTGGCAATTTGCCATGAAGAATCACTTCTGCAGAAGTGCAGGGCTGCATCCGCATTGCAGGGTTTTAAATCTCCCTCCTCAGCTGCATTCTCCTTTCTCTGTCTACAGTAACCTACACCCGGCCAGTGATTATCCTGGGCCCCATGAAGGATCGAATCAATGACGACTTGATATCTGAATTTCCTGATAAATTTGGCTCCTGTGTGCCTCGTAAGTATCACTTTTCTTTTCTGCAGACTAAAGCTAGAATCCTTGGTGGGTAATCAAATATAATCTTGCCCTTTCAAGAAGTATCTCTGGTGTGATTCATAAGTCATCAGTTACCCATTTTCTGAGCACCGGACTTGGTATGTCCGCCTAGGAATTTTCTTTTTTTTTTTTAACTTTTATTGCATTATGATGAGAAAAGTTACATGATTTCAATTTGTCTGAACTTGTTAACATTTAAAAACATATTTTAAGTAAATAGAATTAAATCACATTCTTGTTTCCTTTTTGTACCCCAACTCCTCCCAGAGACCCCCCTCTTCAATACCTACAGTGTCTTTTTTGTCATATTCCTTAAAATTTATAAAATATTATAATAAAAATGAGTATTATAAAAGTTGTTTGATATAAAACAATCAATTTAACAGTGTTATGCAGATGCTTGTCTATATCAATACTGCAAATACATACGCTTTTCTCACTATAAATGTCAAATAACTCCAAACATACTAACTGTATATTTCAAAATAATACATCACTACTAGTATTTTCTTAAATGAACATAAATATGTAAAGTCTTTTTGTTTGTTTGTTTTGTATTTAGTAGAGTTTAAAATCTTGGCTCTTTCTGTGGTACAAGCCCAAAATAAGAACAATTTTTAGACATTGGATTTCATTGTAATAAGGCTGTACTTCAATGACCCTCAAATAACCAAACTATTTTCTGGGCTGTCACAATGTACTTTTTTTTCTGTTGATAAGGACTGACCTTCATCCCCAGAAGATAACAAGACCTCCTGAAAACTCTCCTCCCACTTAAAACAAACAACAAGCTATTTATAAGCCTCAGTGAGTTCTCCTAGATTGATTGAAGTACCTCTGTAGCATCTGCAGGGGTAATAAGAAGCAAAAGCACACACTGAAATTGTCTCTGAATAACTTAGTGCAATGTGTCAGTCCTCAAGCCAAGCAGTCTCGCCTTTGTGTTTTGAGAGTCCCAGCTTATCAAGGATTATATATATTATATACATATAATATATTACATAGTATATATTATATACTATGTAATATATATACATATATATATGTATGTATATAGATATATATATACCATTGTCTTCAGGTGGGAAGGGGTGAGGGAAAGCTTGTCGGCAGCATCTACCTGTCTGAGCTACCAATCTTGAGAGAACTAAATGAGAGGAACTTAAACCTTACTGTACTTGCCCTTCCACCCTGCGCACACTTTCCATTTTCTTTTTCTGTTTTTCTGTCATTAATTGCACTGTTCTATGGTAATAAGTACATATTGATTATACAGGATTTTAAAAAGAAAGTTAGCCAAGAAACTGAAAAGTATACATAATCCCACCTAATACCCAGAAGTAAAATAATTCTTCATGTATTTAAATCTTTAAATCTAAGCTGTTATATAATGATTTAAAATCATTATATTCACAAGAAATATTTAGACCTTTTAAATGTCCTTTGCTTTTTTATATAATGGGCTATAATAAAATATAATTATATGTTATATATTACTATAATGAATATATTTTTACCTTTTGATCAATTTTAAGATAAATATTTAGAAAAAACTGATTTGAAGGTTATATACGTATTCTTTTTAAAGCTATGAAGAGAGTTAGAGAAAGGACTGAAGGAGCTGAAGGGATTTGCAACCCCATAGGAAGAACAACAATATCAACCAACCAGACACCCCACCCCCCAGAGCTCCTAGGGACTAAATCACCAACCAATGAGTACACATGGAGTGACCCATGGCTCCAGGCACATATGTAGCAGAGGATGGCCTAGTCAGTAATCAATTGGAGGAGAGGCCCTCAGTCCTGTGAAGGTTTATTGCCCCAGTGTAGGGGAATGCCAGGGCACGGAGGCAGGAGTTTACGGGAAGGGACACCCTCATAGAAGCAGGGGGAAGGAGGGTGGAATAGGGGGTTTCTGGGTAGGGGGAAAACTGGGAAACATTTGGAATATAAGTAAAAAAAAAAAAAATCCAATAAAAAAGAAACTATAAGCCGGGCAGTGGTGGTGCACGCCTTTAATCCCAGCACTTGGGAGGCAGAGGCAGGCAGATTTCTGAGTTCAAGGTCAGCCTGGTCTACAGAGTGAGTTCCAAGACAGCCAGGGCTACGCAGAGAAACCCTGTCTTGAAAAACCACAAGGAGAAAAAAAGGAGAAGAAGAAGAAGAAGCTATATAGCTATTTCCCCTTTATCTTAACAAAAAATATTACCATAAAATTGTTAGATTTGCTGACTTTTAGTCCCACCTGAACTATGATTCTCTTACTATACATAAACGTAAGCCCCTAAACATATTCATAGTTATACATCACATTTTCTTGTGTCTTTCATAATCTATTTTGTTCTGTGTATTGTTGTAGTGTTATGTATTTTGAGGCAGTGGTTATTTGGAGACAGGATCTCACTATGTGGTCTCTGGTCTACTGGTCTGGAACTCCTGACCTTCTTGCTTCTTAATCCTGATGATGGAATTGCATGTGTCTAGGCTCACTCTCAAGTGCGGTGCTGTCCTGCTAAGAGTTTGGATTGTGTTATCTTCCTTTACAGAGTCTTTTGGTTTTGAAAGCAATAATGTACTGACAGATCAGCTTGTTGTACTTGCAACTTGCTCTTAGAGATGTGAAGGTTGGCCTCAAGCCTTCTGATATGTGACTCTTTCTGCTACTCCAAAGGCCCAATTTTATATGAACTACAGTATCTTCTAATACTGAATAGCCTCTGGCCTCTCCACTTAGACGCACCATTGAGGCAAAGAGGAAGGATAAATAGAGATTTGCCCTCATATGGTTCTCATCCCTTATAATTTCAGCTGTGCTTCGTCTACTGTCTGACACCTCAAACAAGTCATCTCTTGTATTTTGTCCTGTTATAATATTGCTTATCTGAGATGGTAAGGCTGTGACTCATTGCTGTGACATGGACCACCATATCACACATGATGTATATCCATGTAGCTGTGATGAAGGACGAGTAAAGAAAATACCACCAGGAAAAAATGTTCGTAATTCTAGGTGTATCTCACTTTCATTGTTTCTTCTTTTTAAAGATACTACGAGGCCAAAGCGTGACTATGAAGTTGACGGCAGAGACTATCACTTTGTCATTTCTAGAGAACAAATGGAGAAAGATATCCAAGAGCACAAATTTATAGAAGCGGGCCAGTACAATGACAATTTATACGGAACCAGTGTGCAGTCTGTGAGATTTGTAGCAGAAAGGGTACGTTTTGCCAGTCCTCTCACGACTCCCCTAAAGTAGGTTTCTGGTAGCAAACTGCTTGACCATTGTTCCTTCTTCATTGCAAATTAACATCCATGCAAGAATTACCTTAAAGCAATGTCATTAATCTTTAATTTAAATAAAATATTCTGACTGACTTGCAGATGAAGGGAACAGAGGACACCCATTAACCCAAAGACAGATAACAGCCTGCGGATTATGGGGAGCTGATTTGTTCTTGGCTCACTATCTGACCCAGGTTCATAAGACTGAATATGCTGGATATGCTGAGGTTTTTTTTTTCCTCTGAAAACTTAGAATTGTCATGGTGGAAGAGAGATTGATGGGAGAAAGGTCCAGTCTTACTGCCAGAAATTTTGACTTTGAAGGGGCATTGAGTCAGCAGTTTCCTTCTTCTTGACAATATCAGAAGCATGGAAAAGAGGGGAATATTGAAGAGAGTCTAGAATAGGAAACCACTTTATGATGCCTTTAAGAACTTCCTATATGTAGAGCCTTTCTCCTATAATGACGTATGAATAATCCATAAGAGGAAAACAATTGTCTGTCTGTTTGACTCACTGTGGCCCCTCCTTATGATGTTATCTTCCTTTTGATATACTGATGAATTAAACAACTCACTTCCTCCACAGAGACTCAACATAATAGGTACATAGTTCTGTTTTTAAGATGAGTAGGGTAAGAGAAAACTGGAAATCAGAAAGAAAGAAAGAAAGAAAGAAAGAAAGAAAGAAAGAAAGAAAGAAAGAAAGAAAGAAAGAAAGAAAGGAAGGAAAGAAGGAAGGAAGGAAAGAAAGAAAGAAAGAAGGAAAGAAGAGACACATGGAAGATTCATAGACCTGAGACAACAGCATGAAAGAAAACAAGACACCTTACCAAGTGCATCTCCAAAGCCAGGCTGTGCAGGGAGGAGGGGTGTGTCCTCCTGGCAGGGGAAGAGGTGAAAAGAGCTGCTCAGCAAACCCTGCAGTGTGAATGCTGGCAACTCTGCCCACAGGAAAATTCCTTTTAGATAAACAACCTGAGATCTATACAGTAGCCTTCTTTTGGAAAAGGATTTTCTATCTTTCCCCAGAAGACATCCAACATTGCCAGACCCAGGAGCCACCTAGGGGAGTTTCTGTATGAATTTGGACTCCTCTTGAAGTCTGGAAAATCTTATTTTCTCCTTTCTTGAAACCCCACATTCATCCACTCTACCAAGGTAGGGGTAGCTGCCTTGGGAATTCAGTTTAACCCAGCAGAGTGGCTGTGTCCTAAGACTCCTGAATAACCCACACTGCAAGTAATGAGAATTAGGCGTACGCAGGGAGTAGATTGGTTCTCTTATTAGGAGATGTCCTGTATCATGTGTGACTTCATGCAAGTGTCAGGACTTGGTGCAGGCACCAAGTGGTGCTTGAAAAATTCTGACATAGCTGCCAATTTGCCCATAGGCAACCAAGAGGAGGAACACCAAAGAAAAACCTTTGTCCAGAGATGTCCCACTCATCCTCATTCCTAGGCAGGCACTAGAACTGAAAAAGAAAGACAACACCCAAAGCCCCAGCCATGACATCATCAACACTGGCCAAGATCCTGCTCCTGGGCAGACACCTTGACTTAAACAGAAGCAAAGAGCACCATGATTCCTGCTACTGCCCTCATGCACACTGACCACACTGCTACCCACCTCTATACCTTGTCAAGACTGGCAGGGAGCAACAAGGAGGGTGGTTTGCATTCTGCTATCCCTGTCTCTCCACGAAGCACCTGGGGTCATACAGCTGGTCAGTGGAAAAATGCTTTAGAATCTCACTACCAGAGAACTAGAGATGTTTCAGATCTTTGACAGAAATAATATCAACAATACCAAAGGAAACACCTATTACTTACCAGGCAAAAACTCATAAACATAAAATAATTTTTTAAACTTAAAAAAAAAATGCAACCAATAGCCTCAACAACTGATGAGATCTAATAGGTAAAGATTATATAAACAGTAAGATATGGTTTGTTTGGTTTTTCTTTTTTGCTCCAGTCAAACAGAAAATAAGATAAAGCATAGAAGGTGGGAGGGAAGTTTCAGGACACAGAAAACAACAGAAGAAAACTATACATACATAAAAGAATAAGTGGCTTTTAAGACCCTGAAATAAGTATGAACAAAATACAATCTTACTGCAGAACATTGTAAACAGGATGCCAAAAGTACAAAACAATTTTTTAAGCTGCTAATAAAAAAATGGCAACAAAAAGTCTATCGTGTAAGAAGGAACACAGTGAAATAGCCCAAGTCTGGAAGAAAAAAGTGTACCTAGCAAGATTAGCCTTTAAAAATGAAAGAGAAGCTGGGCGGTGATGGCGCACACCTTTAATGCCAGCACTTGGGAGGCAGAGGCAGGCGAATTTCTGAGTTCGAGGCCAGCCTGGTCTACAAAATGAGTTCCAGGACAGCCAGGGCTACACAGAGAAACCTTGTCTAGGAAGAAAAAAAGAAAAAGAAATAGAAATGGATGCTCAGCAGAACTAGGAAACATGGAGGTATTTGTGACCATTAGACTTCCCATTAGACTTCACTGAAGCCATAAAAAATCAAATCAAAACCTAAGAACAGACACAGCCAGGTGTGCTGATGCCTACTGTAACCTCAACATTTAAGAGCTATTGAAAGTTCCAGGATAGCCTGGACCACAAATTAAGACGCTACATGGAGAGAGGCCAGGTAAGGAGAGACAAAGAATATCACTATGTAGTACTTAAGGAGTAATTCAACAAGAATTTATAAAGATTGTACATCTATGTGCAACTGATGTCTGAGGGCTCACTTTCATAAGACTGGCTCCAGTACAATGGCAGTAGAGACATGAGTGAGGCTCAACTATAATAGCAGATAGAGACGTAAAGTTAGGCTCCAATACAGTAGTAGTAGAGCTATCAACACCCCATTTCCATCAATGGAAAGAGGTCATCCAGAACAAAAAGGAAAAACAAAATCAATGGAGTTAAACTATATTATCAATCAAATTGATAGAATAGACATTCACAAAACAATTCCATTCTAATTCAAAGCCATTGATGTTATCCTGGATGTGTCATCAAAAGGAAGAACACTAGAAGCAAACATTAAAAGAAATTTTGAAAAGTGAACAGAGGATTGACTTTTGAAAGAATTAGGGGAAAAAAAAAAAGTAAATATCCCCCTGAAGTAAATGAAGATATCAATGCAACAAACCACGGCTATACCAAAGAAGAAAAAAGAACAGAACAGAAAAGAAAAGAGCTAACAATGAGTGGCCACTTAAAATAGACAGAAAGAGAAAAAGCAGATTTCCAATAAGTAACCAAAAGAGAAGCAAGACCACCAAGTAAGATTAGTAGGAGGAAACAAAAAATGATTGTGTGAGAAGCAGAGACTGCAGAGATAACACAAAGGATTCCTAAATCAAAGATTTGGCTTTTAAAAAGATAAACAAAATTGACAGAACTTAAACTAGTCTCACCATGAAAAGAGAGATGACCACACTAAAAGTAAGAGGTGAGACAGGAGACAGCCCATCCTATACCCCTCAGAAATGCAAAGGAACATTGGAAATTATAAGGAAAACTGTATTTTAATAAATGAGAAAACCTGTATGATAAGGAAGTTTTTCTGGATACATATGGCTGCTTATCAAAATTGAACTGTGAGAACATAAAATCTCTGAATACAGCAATCACAAGCAATGATACCTGCGCTGGTAGGAAAAAAAATGCCTCCCAAAGGGGGCTTATGAGACCCCCACTTCTCCCTAAAGATCTAGAAGCAATTAAAGGTTGATGGGGAGATAGAAATAAAATATCTTCAGTGCTGTAGCCACTAGTAAGCTTCCCCTGCTCTGACAAATAACACCCAGCCCATGCTCCTAATAATCAGTCACATTCAAACTCACTAAGTAAAAGCGGACTGTTGGGAAGAGGAGAGAGTCACTGGCCATTGGTATAGGGCGAAGAAGGGTGGGCGGAAAGTGTTGAGTATGGTTAAAATATGTTGAAGAGTCACAAAAAGCGGTAAGACTCTTATTGTCATGGACTAGAAAAATTAATATTGCTACAATGTCCATACCACCCATCCTCAGTAATCTTGATTGCCAATTTGATGTTATTTAGAATCACCATGGCAGCAAATCTCCTTGTACATCTTCAAGAGACTAGTCAGACCAGGTTAATTGATATGGAAGAACAGCCCTAAGTGTGGGCAGCATCATTCCCTGGTGTCCCAGACTGAATAAAAGGAGAAAAGGCTGAACCCAGCATTCACTTCTCTCTCTTTGCTGTCCATGGCCAGCTGCTTCCTGTTCCAGCCACCATGACTTCTCTGCCATGATGAATTGCACCCTTCCTCCCTTAATTTGCTCTGCCTGCTATTTTATCAGAGCAACAAGAAAAGTAAATAATATACAACCCAAAGTCACAATACGGATACAGCATAATCCCTATCAAAATATGAAGGATTCTTCACAAAGCTTAAAGTAATTTAATGCTAAAAGTTATATGGGTGCACACACATATGAAAAGAAAAAACTGCCAAAGCAAAAAGAACAAAGATTCCAAATCCCAAATTCAAGAGATAGCATATGGCCTGATTAATTAAAGCAACAATGATTTTGATTTAGACCAAATATCAGACATACAGGCCAATGGAACAGACATGGTTTGCCGAAATAAACCAACACATTAGAGCCAGCTGTTTTCAATAAAAGTACCCAACACACTGAAAAAAAAGATAGTTTATTCAATACAGGATACTTTTTAAACTGGATACCTTTGTGCAGAATTCTGAAACTTGACCTCATTTCATCCTGTATAGATATCCTGTCAGAGGGGACTGTGGAGCTAAACGGGAAACCAGAAATTCCTTAACTACTAGGGGAAAAAAGGACTTCAAGACATTACATCAGGCCTTAATGGCCCAGAAAACATTTTTCTAATGGATAGATGAGATTACATCAAACTAAAAAGGTTGTCCACAGCAAAGGAAGTGCTGAGAGGATAAAAAGGCAAAGAAATGCTGGTAGTTTGTAGGGAAAATGAGAACTAGCATAGCCATTGTGAGAGCCAAACTTCAAGACAAAAGCCAGAGCCTGGAGAGATGGCAGTTAGGACTACTTCCGGCTCTTGCTTAAGACCTGAGTTTGATTCCCAGCACCTATAACTGTCAGGCACCTGTAACTCTAGCTCCTGGGGATCCAATGTCTCTAACTTCTGCCAGCACCTAAAGATGTACACATACCCTACACAAACACACACGCATACACTTAATTAAAAACAATAAATCTTGAGAACTAAAACTAGATCTACCTGAGCTATCTATCCTACTGCTGGTTACATATTCAAAAGATATAAAATCAGCATATCAGCATATCAAAGGAATTTTTCCAGGTCTATGGTACTTGTGGCAATGATATTAATGGCTAAGACATAGAATAACTCTAGATGTGTGAAGCAAATGAATAAAGAAAATCTAAGATAGATAGATACATAGATACATCGATGCATAGATAGATAAATAGATAAGATAGACACATAGATAGATAGATAGATAGATAGATAGATAGATAGATAGATAGATAGATAGATAGATAGATAGCAGAATGAATGGATCGGGGGATGCTACATGGGTGATATGAGCTATTCACACTAAGATAAGTTCTACATATTGATTCTCATTTCTTAGACAGTATTGACCTCAGGGAATGATAATTACTAAGAACTAAGAAATATGTTTGATTAGGAGAGGGTAGAAAGAGTATACTTGACTTGATCTGTACACATAGTAAGCATATATGGAAATATCATGTTGAACCCTGTTAATAGAGAGAATTGACATCTTCATAAACATAACATTAGGAAGTTTAATGTCTGAGGACATATTAGAATACGTCTAGTTTCTTCTTCCCAGCAGATACACTATCAAGTTATATGGACTGTCTCTAGTGAGCAACCTCAAAGGCTGTATCTATTTTCCTCTTTGAACATGTAAACACAGCCTGTGTTGACAGAAAAGAATACTGGCTAGTACATAGTAAAACAGCATTACACCTTTCATAACGAACGTGCCTCACCAGCTAGCAACCTCAGAATGTACTCCTTAAGCAATAAGGCATGAAGCATCCTGGTGTATTTCTCATAAGTATTCAAGCATTCACTGCACTCTTCATCTTATACAGACAACGTGCATTTTCCATGTATTACTGACTTAGGACTGTGCCTATCTACATAAACATACATTTTCTTGTGTAAAGTTCTCTTAGCCTCAAAGTAATAAGGCCATTTCTCCCCAGGAGGTAGAATGAGATGTGGCAAATCATTGTACTTTCCCAGAAATATTTTATGAAGTAGCTCCCGGCACTGAGCATCCACAGCTTTGGAAGCCAAGTTAAATGAGGTGTGTTATAAAGGAGTAGGCTTTTTATCTGTTAAAAAAAAAACTGTACATATTCACTGAAAGAGTCAGAATTGAGCCATATAAAACTGAAGGTAATGCTTCTGTGTCTGCCTTCTATCATGTATGTATCAAGACAGAATGCATACAAGCACTGAACAAGTGGAGAGAATTGCTCAAGGCCCCTGTGATCGCCATTCTTCCAGGTTTAACATTGGTTAAAATGATGACATGTCTACTCTATGAGCTCTGCCCATGCTCAAAAGCTGGACTTTAGGCTTCCGACTAGTGAATTTAGAGTTATTGGTCAATATCACTAAGGCTTAGTATTTTCTCCTGTAAAACACAGTCAGTAATACCTATCTCACACTTCAAATTATTCTTTCAAGTGGGATTTTTTCCCAGTCTTTAGAAACCTAATGCTTCATACCTGTCTTTAAAGCATGCTTTATTTTATTTCATTGGACACTGGCCATTTTTCTTGATATTTTTAACCTGGTATTGTTCCTATCTTTCTACCAGGGCAAACACTGTATACTTGATGTATCGGGAAATGCTATTAAACGGTTACAAGTCGCCCAGCTCTACCCCATTGCCATCTTCATAAAGCCCAAGTCTCTGGAACCTCTGATGTAAGTAGAGGATAAATCCTCATCCAGCTCCTTGCTCTGAATACACAGCAAGCAACAGCAGTTTGTCATAAAAAGCCTTCAGATAGGAATGCTAGTGTTGATCATTAAACATTTCCTTTTTCAATATATACAATATATTTATAAAATATTATTTTGTGTTATATTACTGTGCCTATATTATTATTTTTTATTGTTAAATATTTGTTAAGTATAT
>JADRCD010180907.1:0-13617 GCA_019843815.1 Montemys delectorum
CACACACACCCACACACACCCACACCCACACACAAAGCATCACTTACTTTAAATAACAGAAGGCCCTGCTGAACCACATGCTGGCGGCAGTCTTAGCTCTCTGGTTATCCTCACTAGATGTGCTTTTCAGCCACCTTAGGCGTTTAGGTGTTTGTCTCTTACTCCTCTCTACCGAGACTCAGCCCCTGTGAGGGTCGGTGCTACAAGCCAGAGCCTGCCTCATTCTCTCTGCCCAACCCCAACCCACTCTTTCCTTCTCAGTAGGAGGGACAGCTGGAAACAGGTCAGGAAGCTGGATGGAATTCATTTCAAAGTACTGTATGAAGAACTTATTTGGTAGAGTTATAGACGCTGGGCATCCAACCTGAGCCAGTAAATTTGAGAGGCTTTGAAAGTCCTGCGGGCACAATGGTGAATTTCTCTGAAGAGATATTACAAAATAAGATGAAAAGCTTCCTGCCTTATCTTGTTAAAATAGACTGGTAGCAATGGGGAGGGCCAGATTTTTCCTCTTCTGACTCCCTTGAGCCCAGCACCTTGGTGGACTATATGGAAATCCTTAAGCAAATGCTGACAGGAGGCATACACTTAAGAAGATACAGACAGCTCCAGGGGAGGGACAGAAGCTCATGTATTGCCACCAGTTGTAGTCAGGGTAAAGAACCACTCTAGCCAGGTCTGATTTTTTTCTGTGAAGGGGCTTGAACCCAGGATCATATGCATTCTACGTAAACTCTCTGAGCTACATCACTAGCTGTCAACTCTCACTTCAAAGGGAAGCTGTAAGACCTGTGTGTGTGCGTGTGTGTGTGTAAAGGTGTAATTGTGAAATTTGTTTTGAAAGATTGGCCGAGTAGAGAGATGAGTTAGTAGCTCTTGCAGAGAACTGGATTCCATTTCTGGCATCTACATGGCAGCTTTCAATTGTCTGTAACTCCAGTTATAGGGGATCTACTACCCTCTTCTGACTTTTCAGGCACTGGATGCACCTGGGTCACACATACACAACACAAGCAAACACACATAAACTAAGTTTTTAAAAATCTAAAATTAGCCAGGTGGTGGGGGTGCATTCTTTTAATCCCAGCACCCAGGAGGCACAGGCAGAAGCAGGTAGATCTCTGTGAATTTGAGGCCAGTGTGGTCTACAGAGCTAGTTTCAGGACAGCCAGAACTATACAAAGAAACCCTGTCTTGGAAAAACCAAAATAATAATTATCATAGTTATGATAAAATAAAAATCTAATAATAACCTATGTGATACTGAGTTAACATACATGAAGGTTGAACTGAGAACAGTTATGGAGCTAAGAGGACCCAATGCCAATTCTTCAGTAAATTTCCATTGCAAGAGGGTGCCCTATGGTAATACTAAGTGATTCTGGATCGAAACAGGGGTGGGGCAGGGGTGGGAGGCGGAGCCAAATTGAGCAAGGAAGACATGGCAGTGCTGACAAGATGACAGGTGGCCTTGGCAATTGCAGCAGTCTGGAGGAAGGGACAAGGAAGTGGCCGGTGCCAGTTTGAGACTAGGAAACACATTGTGTTCTTTCAGGGACAATGCTGTTCCACTATCTTGATGGCATCTCAGATTATTAGCTCAGCCTGATGCTTCAATAATTGGCATTCCCAAAGTGTTCCAAATTAATCAGGAAGCAGGTGAATTTATCCATAGCCAAAACCTTGAACTCTGTCCAGAGGCAGAGCACACGGTTTGTCTGCTGATGTGGTTGCTGGCTCCAGGAACTCGTTACAGAGCCCAAGAGCATGTCTGCCATCCATGACCTTGAGCCAGGTTATCTAGTTCCACAATCTAAGGTTAGGTTCTCTTAACTGTTTTTGTTTGTTTGTTTGTTTGTTTGTTTTGTTTTTGTTTTGTTTTTAGTATTTATTACTTTAGGATCTATGTTTAACCGCAGTCACCACGGAACCATCCGGAGGTCAGAGGAAAGCTTGTAGGACTCAATTCTCTCTGTCTACCATGTGAGTCCTTGGGCTCAAACTCAGGTCAACCTCGGCTGCAAGTGCTTTACCCACTGAGCCATCTTCCTGGTTCCGGGTTGCTCTAACTGTCCTTCACTCAGGTTGCATTTGTATGCAAAGGATGTAGATTATGAGGTCTAGCTCCATTCGTGTGTAAAGCCTGCTTCCCACAGCAGTGGAGATGGTTCCTGAATCACACGGACACTTGTTATATAGTTGATGCTTAAAACAAAACAAGACAAAACACCAACCTTAACAAGTCCCTTGTAGGAAGAATTACCAAAATAAGTGTGTGTTTGGAAAGTTCTTCCATTTCATCAGCAGTGGTCCCCAACAGGTCAGACAGAATGGGCCCGGTGACCTGCTCCCCTTCAAGTCTTATTGGGTGTGCCCTATAGTTAAAACATGTTTGTATGTTCTTCAATCCTAGATCATCAATTAAATGTTGTATTTTGTTCCTAAAAGTTGCATCTATTTAATGTAGCTATGTAGCAGAATTTTCCCCCAATTAATTTAAATATTAATACAACAAGAAGCCCGTGATTGGACAGGGAAAAGGAAGGAAGAGCTAAGAGTTTCAGAGACAGGGAGAGGAAGAGGAGGAGGAGGATGAGAGAAGATGGATGGAGAAGAGGGCAAACCTTATCCACGTGGCTTTATGTAGCTACAGGTAGCTATGAATATCATAAAAAGATAGAATAATTGGGATAACTTGTCTAATCTAGGTGGGCAGCTTGTATCATTATCAACTGGCTCTAAAATTATTGTGTGGGCATCTTGTGAATTGAGAATTTATTGACATATAATACTGACTGATGATTATAAACCTTAAGAGTTTTGATTTTCTGGGTTAAGGGGCGGATGGCTAGGAAGGTACAGTGGCTCTGAGGCAGGTGGACTGCAGCTGGGAAGACCACCGCCTGGGGCTAGTCATGGGGGCAGCGAGACTGAGACCACCGGGGCGGAGTGTAGCTGGGGATAGCACAGGATGGTGCCATTTTTTAATATTTCCCACAACATAGCTACAGATATGTTTTTAAAACATCCTTTTCTATGTTAAGGACCCCAGTGTGATAGAATAGCAACCTTTTGCAATATGAGTAATGTATGGACTCCTCTGAAGGGAAGCCCCTTGTCAGCAGTGAGTTTTAAAGTATCTTACTGTTATTTCATGTATAAACAAACCCAGGTATAATTGTGCACTTTATGAACCACTTCTATTACAATGCGAAAATGTTCAAAATTTAAAGACAAGTACAAAGCCAAGATGATGTCAATATTTTGACCATTGAGAACATTTGGCTGGAAGTCAAATCACTAACGTGAATAGTCCAGTCCTTCACCCCGGGCAGAAGTGGCTTGCCTGTGGGTCTGAGGCATGTCCTGCCAGGTAGAGTGTGACAAGTGCTTCCACCTCATCTATTTCTGATTGAACCACCGCAAAGTAACTTGGCTCCCCTTAGTGTCAAGGCACTGCGATGTTCATCTCTTGTTTTGTTTTGTTTTCTGATTGGACTGAGACAATGACGATATTAGTGCGCCTCCTAACCTCATTTGTGGGCCTGTGTGCCAGAGGCTTTCCACGGAGATCTCTGGCCTGTCCTGGTATGAGAGCTCCGGGGAAGGGAAGTGAACATGGGCAGGGAAGAGAAGTTGCTTCTGCCACGTGTCACCGTGTCACCGCTACAATTGGCCTTACCTCCATCTCTGCCACGCCTTCCAAGCGGCTCAGTTGCTCCAGGCCACCCTGCACTGAGTCTGGTTGGGCTAGGCTGATGAGAGGCCAACTGCCACTGAGGAGTGCGATGCAACTTCAGGCCGTATTTCGGGAGAGTAGATCTCTTCCCCAAGTGTTAAAGCTCTTAGAACAAAAGGCTCAGATGATGGAGTAGAGCTTTCGCACACCTCTAATTCCCGGGATAGGATTTAAATACAGTTTTGGGGGTGATTCAGGGTTCATAGCAGCAGGTACTTCTCATTGGTTTGGGCTGAGAGCTTGGGAAATCTTTATTTGCATGTAAGAAGGCTTTGTGCTGCTAATATGTGACCAATATCACATACCTCTCCTGCAGGAGGCTGAGGGAGGTTGTGACTGAAAGAGGAGCCGGGGACCCAAGAGGCGTGGCTAAACACCTTCTGTCCCATGCAGGTGGAAATTACCACCCACTGGGTCTCCAGAATTCCAGACCTCTTACTTGACCGGACCAGACTGCCTGCACAGACTACTGCCCCACACTCACTGGCATTACCATAAAGCCAGATTCAAATGTCCTCAATGTGCTCTCCTAACATGGTCTTTTGGAAGACCAGAGCATGTTGGTTAAAAGGTCACTGAAGTGACATACTGAATCTCTGGAGAGTTCACAGATCATGGGAAAGCATCTGTTGGGCTTTTCCAGAGGTCTACAAAATCCAGTTTGAGAAGCACTGACATACTGAGATGTATAAGCTTTACATTCCAAGACTAATAATTCTAACTACAAGTACTAGGGAAATTGCTTAGCTTCTTCAAGCTCGTTTCTTTTCTATAAGACAGTATTTCCCTTACTTAGTCTCATGATTAAATGAAATCACATATATGGTGTTTGGCATAGAGTCAGAGCTCAGCTACCTGTGCCATGGTGTACATTTGGAGGTCAGAGGACGAATTCTGTGGAGTGGGTTCTGGGGATTGAACTCAGGTTGCCAGGCTTGTGTGGTAAGCTCTTCACTCATTGAGCCATCTCACTGGCCCCTCTTTAAGACACAAAATAATTCAAGCCCATTCCACTCTCAAGAGTTTATTCTGTAAGTACCACATCTTGACACTGGACAAAGGAAACCTCCCATCTTCTTTCTTCTTCCAAATATTTCATGGTTCCAAAGGTATGTGGGAGGGGATTTGGGCATCACAACCCTGTGCATCACGAATTGATTAGTCTTTTTGCCTACTCAGTAACCGTAGTGGGCATCCTGTGTGACATGGTCCCTGCTCCTGTGAGGTCCATTAGATGGGCACGTTTCTAACTTACTGTGCTAGGTTGAATTTTTGGTGCGATGAAACACTGACCAGAAGCTGCCTGGTGGGGGAAAGGAGTTGTTTCCTCTTATATTCCAAGTCCCTGTTTCCCACTGAGGGAGGTCAGGCAGGAATTCAAGAAAGGAATTTGGAAACAGAAACTATAGTGGAATACTACTTTACTGGATCATCCTCTAGCTCAGGTTCAGATATATATATCTGATATATATATTAATACAGCGCAGATTACAAGCTTAGGGATGATGTCACCCACAGTGGGCTGGGCCTTCTCCCATCAATCATCATTCGAGACAATCTCTCACAGACATGGCTCCAGGCCAGTCTGATGTAGGCAACCCCCTTATTTGAGATTTCCTCTTCCCAGGTGACTATAGGTTGTTTCATGGTAACATTAAATTGTTAATGAATTATTCTTTTATTTTTTTAAAGATGTATTTAATAATCTTATTTATTTATTTATTTAATATGAGTACGGCATCAGATCCCATTACAGATGCTTGTGAGCCACCATGTGGTTGCTGGGAGTTGAACACAGGACCTCTGGAGGAACAGTCAGAACTCTTAACCGTTGAGCCATCTCTCCAGCCTTGAATTAGTGTTAATAAAAATGTAAACAATGAATTAATCTAGTGGCTGTATTTCTTTATCTTACGTTAGTCCCCTAACTAACTGCACAGAGAAACCAAGATTTAATACCGCACCTCAATAGCTGAGCAATTAAATGATCTATCCTTACCTTCTGTGCTGATCTGGGACCTCCCAGCCCCATCCCATGACCTTTGCATATTATTATTGATCTGGCTCTTCAGACTCCCTTTTCAGGGCTCCAATTCCTCCATCCTCCTGCTGCATCTGCTTGTTTTCTCCCCTCCCTCTCCAGCAGATGTTCCACCCCATTCTCTATTCTGCACCATGTCCAATTGTGGATCTCTGTGCTACTGCAAGAAAAATGAAGCTGGCTTTCAATTCCTGATCCCATCTTTACTTTCTGTGTTGGTTAGGGTTTTGTCCACTTAACATAAGTCAGGCCCAACTAGGAAGAGGGAACTTCAGTTGAGAAAATGCCTCCATCATACTGTAGGTGGGTGAGTCTGCAGGACGTTTCCTTAACGATTGATGCACAGGGGTTCTGTCCACTGTGGGCGGTGTCATCCCTGAGCAGGTAGTCCTGGGGTGCATAAGAAAGAAGGCTGAGTGAGCTGTAGGAACAAGCAATGTTCCTCCACAGCCCCTGCTTCAGTTCCTACCTTGACTTCCTTCAGTGATGGAATATGACCTGAGAGTTGTAAGCTAAAATAAATCCTTTCTTCCTCGAGTTGCTTTTGGTCATAGCATTTCATCACATCAATAGACACTCTGCAAACGCTGGAATTGCAGGCATCATACAGCATTTCAATCATGCTCCTGGGTGCTGTGTTGCTGCAGCTCCAGGGACAACAAAGGAAAAGTACAAAGTGTACCAACCTGGCTGGACATTGATGGTGCACAGTTTTAATCCCAGCACTTGGGAGGCAGAGGCAGGCAGATTTCTGAGTTCGAGGCAAGCCTAGTCTATACAGTGAGTTCCAGGACAGCCAGGGCTATACAGAGAAACCCTGTCTCAAAAAAAAAAACCAACCAAACAAACAAACAAAAAAAAAACAAAAAGAAAACCAACTTACCAACCCACCAGAAAGGAAATTTATAAAGCACAGAAAAGGATGACTTTTAAATGTAACATAAGTGAGTGTGAAAATGTACACCTTTATTCTCAACAGACAGGAGGCAGAGGTGAGCTGATCTCAGGAGTTAGAGACCAACCTAGAATAGATAGTTCCAGACCAGGTGTGGCTACTGATGTGTTAGAATGGTGGCTGGAGTCAGGACATGCCACACTAGGCCCAAACAGTTCCATGTGTAAGAGGTTTAATTGGGGGGGGGGGGGGGGGTGGGGGGGGAGAGAGAAAGAAGGGGGAAGAAAGAGAGAGAGAGAGAGAGAGAGGAGCGTTCCCCATATATACATATAGTGACGTAGTGGCCACAGGTAAAGGTGGGAGATGAGCCCAATGGATTTTGGGAATATGATGGCTGTTGTCTTGGCAACAGGTCTGTGACATCACAGGTTTTGGAGGCCCTGATGCCAACAGCTACGCTATGAGACCCTGACTTTAAAAAACTAAAAGTAAAATTTAAGACAGAAGGCTGGGTGTAGTTCCCAAGCACAGGGTGCTTAGAAGGCAGGTGGGTACATTTGATCCCATGCATCCTTCACATAAATGAAACTAATGTAAATAAATAAATAAATAAATAAATAAAGCAAATACTGAACAAAAGAAGGTTAGTGTAGCAATGTTAACATAAAAAAGGTAGGTCTTCAGCAAAAAGCTGGGATGGAGATAGGAATACAAAAATATACACAGGACACATACCTGATGAGGCAGGTGAGCAGAGTACTGGCACAGAAAGGTTAGATTCTGTTTTTACTTAAATGTGTATTTTACTAGTCACACTTTAAAAAAAAAAAAATCCCGCTTAAAAAAAAAGTACTTAAATATGACCGTAGACCATATGACCAGTGTATTCCTGGCTCACCAAGCTCCCAACTTCGCAGCAGGACTGCCCTTGTGCATTTGAAAATACAACTTCCAGTGATTTGTTCCACAAGTGAATAAAACTGCGAGGGGAAAACACGACAACCCCCCCCCACCACCACCACCACACACACACACACATAGATTCACAATGGGCGAGAGAAAACCAGCTTGGGTTATGCAGGGGAGAGGCGACAGCATGGGGGTGCACATGCGCACCTCCGCCCACCTTCGATCCCCGGGTAGCTCTGGGGCCGACTTGTGCGGGTTCCCCCACTTGGAAGACGGGCTGTTGGCTCCTGGAGGGTCTACAGGAGTGCAGGGTGTCCCTACAGTAGTTGCTGACACCCAACTGTCCTATCTTCGGCTTTCCCGCTGGGAGTCTGGCTACTGCCCTTGGCATCCCTCTCTCCAGCCTCTCCAGCTCCAGGGCAGTCGGACTGGAGCAGAGCAGCACGACTGAGGTGAAGCCCCCAGGACAGCCGTGAAACAGCATGCTGGTTTCCTCCAACTTAATTGTTCCAGGTTAATGAGACCTCAACTTTTTTTTTTTGTTCTCTCTGTGTGTATTTTAAATAAAAACACCATGAGTTTAATGCATCTTTTAGTGTCTAAGCAAATCAAGGTTATAAACGTTTATTATTTTGGATAGGGATTGTGTCTTCAAACAGCATTCAACCATAAAACAATTTATTAATTATACATTATGATAGTACAAATGCAGTAACTATGAAACTTTGTGATAATAAATTTTAAGTTGTGGATAAGAAGCACAATTTCTTTTCAAATATCAATAAGTGTCGTTGTTTTGGAAACAGTGCTGGAGATTGAACCTGGGGCTTTACATACATACCCAGGCAAGGGATCTACCACTCAGCTACAGCCCATCAGTGAGTAATTTAAGATAACTTAAAAATATGTAAGTATCCAATAATTTTAAAATGAGTTGGACTTAAGCATCTTTTCTTTACACACAAGCCCTAATGTTTTTGGAGATTTTACCAAAAACTGAAGAAACAAATAATCCTTATAAAAACATTTCTAAAGAATTAAAAATGAAAAATCAGAAAAAGCTGTCCAGTGCATCATTGACATGAATATAACCTTAGTACTCAAGTGTTCCAAGGGTAATATTAGTCAATAAAAGTATTAACTAATTGATGAACACAGGTGCAATTTTAAACAACAAAACACAAAAGAGTAAATAAAATGAATAAAGTATGACCAAGTATAAGTATCCCAGTTACACCAGGGAGAAAAATAAATCATATTAACTTAAAGATTGTGTGTTAATCAGTTCAAGTACTGTTCTAGGCAGCTAGCAAGTAGCAAGCTAAATAGGAAAAGTGTGTGTGTGTGTGTATGTGTGTGTGTGTGTGTGTGTTGCTGCATAGCTCAGACTGGCCATGAGCTTAAGATCACCCTGCCTCTGGTTCCCTGTAGCTCATGTATTACCTTCTAATATATAAAAATAATTAATTATCATCACTTCCACCTTGACCAGCAAGGAAGACTCTACCCGAGAGCTCTTCTTAAAGCAGTTTATTCAGGAACCTTGAACATTCTTCTGACTATCTTCTGACTATCTTCTGACCCCGAGGGGAACACCCCAGGCCCTTAAAAGCCCATCCTGAGCCTATCTCAGTAGGCCACGTGGTGCATGCAGATAGGTTGCCAAACGCGGAAGCAAGCCAGGCAAACAAGCACAGCCAAATAAGGTGTTGTTTATCACTCTAACGCTCCAGCAAGGAGCAGAAGCCGGCGCCATCTTAGGGCGCAGTCCAGTGCTCTCCACAAATTATCTTTATAGGTATATTTTCAAACCCTATTCAACCAGAAATTGTGACACATGCCTGTAATCCTAGCACTCAGAAGATTAAGGCAAGAGAATTGAAAAGTTCGAGATCAGTCTGCGTTACATAGTAAGAGCTTATCTCTAAAGAAGGAGCATTCAAAATAGAATAAACTTATTAGATACCTATAAATAGACCCAAGACAAGATATACCTAAAATATATATAAAGAATAAAATACCAAGGACAGTAAAGTAGTGAAGAATAAAGTTCACGAGGAGATTACTGTATCAGGAATCAAGATTTATTAAAAGAAACATCTTAGGTGAGAATGTGGAATTAATGCATGTCTTCTTTAGGGTTACTACTGCTGTAATGAAATACCATGACCAAAATCAACTTAGGGAGAAAAGGGTTAATCTCACTCCCTGTTCCATATAGCAAACAGTTTATCAAAAGCAATGAGGGCAGAAACTCACATACAGCAGGAACCTGTAGGCAGGAGCTAAAGCAAAGGCCACTGAGGAGTGCTGCCTACTGACTTGCTCAGCATGGCTTGCTCAGTCTGCATTTTTATAGAACCCAGGATCACCAGCCCATGGACAGCACCACCTACAATGGGCTGGGCCCTCTCACATCAATCACTAATTAAGAAAATACCTTATGGAGGCATTTTCTCAACTGAGTTTCCCTCTGTGGTAGTTTGAATAGGCTTGCCCCTCATAGATTCATGTGTTTGAATGCTTAGCCCATAGGGAGTGGCATTATTAGGAGGTATGGTCTTGTTGGAGAAAGTGTGCACTGTGGGGGAAGGACATTCAGGCCTCCTATGCTCAAGGTCTGCCCAGTGTGGAACACAATCTCCTCCTGTCTGCCTTTGATCAGCTTCTCCAGCTCTCCATGTCTGCCAGCACACTGCCATGCTTCCTACAATGATGATAATGGATTAAACCTCTGAAATAAGCCAGCCCAAATTAAATGTTTGCCTTTATAAGAGCTGCTTTGGTTATGATGTCTCTTCACAGCAATAAAACCCTAACAGAAGTTGGTTCCAGGGACTGGGGTATTACTATGATAGGCCTGGCCATGCTTTGGCTTGGAGGAATGTGGATTTGGGGACTTTGGACTAGGAAAGCAGTTGAGTGCTCTAAGAGATGCTTAATGGAACATGGAAGACAGTGGTGCCTGAAGGTGATTTGAAGAATTTTAGTATGTTACCTAGAGATTGTTGTGATAATTTTGTGAAGAATGTGGCTACTTTTTGCCCTATTCTGAAGAGTCTACCTGAAGCTAAAGTGATGAGATTTAGATTAATTCTATCAACAAAAGAAATCTCAAAACAGCCTAGCATAGACTCTGGCCTGTGATTCACTCTTATAAAGAGCATTTTGATCAAATGTAGCAAGCTGAGAAAGAAAAAAAAGTACAAAATACATGGCTCAGTAGTTAAAGAGACACCAAGAAGTGGAATGGAGCTAAATTTTGTGTTCAAAGAGATAAACAAATTAGAGATATTTAATGGCTGGGCAGTGGTGACGCATGCCTTTAATCTCAGCACTTGGGAGGCAGAAGCCCGTGGATTTCTGAGTTCGAGGACAGCCTGGTCTACAGAGTGAGTTCCAGGATAGCCAGAGCTGTACAGAGAAACCCTGTCTCGGACAAAAAAAAAAAAAATTTAATCAAATTAGAGGAGTAGTGACCTCAGGGCAAGATCCCATCTTGTGAAAAGGATGTTGAATATGGAATGTTGGCACATATTCTAAATTAACTATGTGTTCATGGTTGTATGATAGTTATGTCATGTTAGGTATTATTATGACCTGGTTATTATTTATGCATTATGAGGTTGTAGGAGGAATCGTTATATCATGTTGAAGTGTTATTATGACTTGGTTATTGTTTTCATTTAGACATAAGGACATATGATAGTGTGTCAAGTAGACAAGGGGTAGGTTGTGATGGCAACTCTTGGCTGTCAAATTGACTATATCTGGAATGAACTGCAATCCAGAAATGGAGGGTACACCTATAATCCAGATCCTGGGGCAGGGAAACAACATGCGTTTGATCCAGATCTTAAGACTGGAAGACACAGGCTTTTGATCTGAATCTTGAAATGGGATAACACAGGTTTTTTTGTTTTTTTGTTTTGTTTTGTTTTATTTTTAAATCTGGATCAACACATGCCTTCAATCTAGATCTTGAAGCATAGTGGCCATACTTCCAATGATCTTGTGATGAGCAATTGAAGAGAAGCTTAGGTTCAAGCTTTAATACCAGCACTCAGGAAACAGTGGCATACAGGTCAACCTGGTCTACAGAGCAAGTTATAGAACAACCAGGCTTAGGCAGTGAAAGAAACCATGGAAACCGGAAAGGTGGTAAAGATGTAATTGAGCAATGTGGCTATGTTCCAGCCTCAGCAAGCAGCAGAACTTGGCAGCTTCAACTGTTTTGATTTTAGAATCAAGGATGGAATTTCTCTCTATGACTAAGGAAAGCCAGTGAGGCCACGAATGTGTCAGGAGTATCCCTGCATAGAGGTTCAGAGTGGCCATTGTGTGAAAGGGGTTGTAGAATTTCCCTCCACACTAAGGAAAGTTTATGAGGCCAGGCATGGCAGTGGAAGGAGTGTCTCTGAATGGAAGCCCAGAAAGGCCGTTGTGTGAAACTGTGAAGGTGGAGCCTATATTGCCATGGAGACTCCAAGAGGTTGGAGATGCCAAAGCCATGGGTTATCTGCTGAGGAAAGCTTCTAACAGGGAATGGAACCAGCCAAAGAAAAAGAAATGCTCAACATAGCTGAAAGGAGTCAGAGATCTGAAGAGATGCAGAGTTTGGAGTTGGAACAGTTTTTTGTTTTTCATAAAATTTAGGCCAACCTTCGATACAGAGTAAGGCCCTGCTCCACTAAAAGAAAAGAACACACATATCTGTATACATGTATACTAAATGTAAAGATACAAATTCACTTACTAGGTCTACAAAACATTCTCTTAGGAAAGGGAAAAATGATTTCTTTGTAAATTAATTACAGGCAGGAATTCATTTATTGACAGCTCTGAGACAATAGGTAGTCATATTTTTAAAAAAGAATATTGACTTATAATACATGTATAATAAATGCTGGCTGTAAAGAATATTTTGATTATGACAGTTTCTTCAAAATAATACACAAATAGCAAACAATAAAGAAAAACTTATAAAGCTATTGTGGGGAAAATATTTTTAATTACTGACAAAAGATCAGTATCTGTCCTGGTCTGCTTTTTCTGTTACTGTGATAGATCATTCTGACAAAAAGCAGACTTGGAGAGGAAAGAGTTTACATGGCTTACAGTTCGCGGTTTCAGGCCATCTTTGAGGGAAATCAAAGCAGGAACTCAAGGACGAGCTGAAGCAAACACCAGAGGATCCCTGTTTACTGTCTCATTCACTGGATTCTGCTCAGTTAGCTCTTACATTCCTCAGAGCAGCCTGTGTAGAGACTGTGCCACCCACAGTGGCCTGGGCCCTCCTACGTCAATTAGCTGTCAAGAAAATGTCCCATAGTCATGTCGTCAGGCCAATCTGATCAAGGTCACTTTTCAGTTGAAGTTCAGTTGCCAATAAAAACTAACCAGGACAGTATTCAAAAATAATTCCAGTTCCTATAAATAAATTCTATATTTTTTTTAATTTAAAAGCTTGTTAAATTAGTACTTGGTAATTCATAAGACAAATTGGAATGCTTAGAACTTATCTGTAAGGAAATATAAATTAAGTCACATTTTAAAATTGCCAAGAAATGATTCAGGGTGCCGTTCCTGCTAAGACTGCTTTACCACTGAGTTACACCCCCAGACCCAGCAAAGTTTCAAGGTAACATTATGAAATGTGGAATCTGTCAAAGGTCTAGCTCCCCTCCAGTCCACATGCAGACATAGCAACTACAGAGCTGTTTGTACGGCCAAGTGTAGGCACTGATGCACACATCCTACAACCCAACAACTCGACACATGTGTCTGTTCTGTGGCCCTCCAAGTGCATTCTGGGAGCAGCAGTATCATCCTCCCCAGGGAAGTTGTTAGAGCTGCACATGCTCAGGTCCCAACTACTTGACAGTAGCCTCCAGCTTAAGATAGCTCCAAATCATTCTGATGCGGGTTACAGTTTGAGGACTACTGACCCAGGGAAACTCCGATGCAGCCCCACGTCTTTCTAAGCTCCTGGATGGTCTCTGGATCTAACCCTCAGTGCCATAGTTTTCTGGT
>JADRCD010180909.1:0-13930 GCA_019843815.1 Montemys delectorum
TTTTTTTTTTTTTAATTAGGATCAATGTCAGCACTATTTCTTGTAGCGCAAATACTAAGGAGCAGATAAGAAAGGTATCTAGTCAGATTTCATACGAGTATGAAAGCTGAGACCCAGGGAAGCAATTTATTGAACATTTCATGGCTCTTGGGTGACAAGTGTGAGAAACCACTGTACAGGCTTTATGGTCTTTATCCAACACCAACATGTCTGTTACCAGCAGGACCACACTTTCAGAGCGTAACTCAATGTCGGAGGCCAAGAACAGGCTTGGTTTTCACAGCTCCATGGCAATGCTCTGTCAAGCACTGTGATCTTTGTCAGGCTTCAAAGCCTTATACTTGCCCATCACTCCCCTGATCTTGGCTTTATGAATCAGTCTCTGATGTGTGGGACTGACAACTTAGGCAGTGCCACATGAACATACCAGCCTAGATAGTCTACAGCTACTTTAATCCCACCCCTGCTCTCCCTCCTCCTACCTTGTATCCTCTACCCCATGAGGTGTTTCAACTGAATGCCCAGAAGTACAACTGTGTTCCCACTATGAAGTTATTCTGGGACGGACTCTAGCTGTTGGACTCCAGGAGCACCCCTGCTGGCCACAATGCCATTTACTTCAGAGGATCACCAATGCTGACAGTAACTGTGGATTCAAGCTCATGTTTCTTAGAAAGCCATTCTGGTCTTTAGATGAATAATTTCATGTGACAGTAACTTTTGGAGAAACCCATTATGAAAACAAGTGAAATATGAAGTGGGGATTCCTGAAATACTAGTTGAGCTCACCCTGGCTGTCTTTATATTACACTTTCTGTATTTGCACAGTTTCTCTGACTACACAGCTCTCTTTCTTTATAATGAAATGAGGTTTACTTGCCTTGTCTTTGTGGCAGCTGAAGAGCCTGTACCAATATCAGCATGGCTCCAATAAAGGCCTCAGTGCACAGGAAATTGAAAAGCTGAAAGGAAAATAACATGGCGGGTGGGAAGCCAGAGGGAGGAAAGAGGCTGGGCTTATTCTTTTATAACAAACGTATCTTGAGAATTAAATTATGGTCTTACGAAATCCACCTTAGACTCCTCCAAGGGTGATGCCTCCCATGACCCAGTCAACTCCCACTAGGGTCCATACTCTCAGGGTCCCAAACCCCTAAGCAAGCTCCCAACATGGGAAACTTTGGGGTCTAAAGCAAATTCAGCTCAATGGCCACCAGGCATGCCTTAGCTAGATTTCCACCAAAGAGATCAAGTATCTCCTTATCTTTACCCTACCACTCAAAAGGAAATAATGATTAAGAACCTTTTACTTTCTGTGCTAGGCTAACCTTGACTCATACAGTTACATCGATCTCATTCCAACTACCAAGGTTTGGGTTTTCAAATGTATCACAGCAGCATCTAACTCAGAGCATATACAGCCGACTGGCACATTACCAGTATGCATCCATGCTCAGACAATGGCAAAGGAATGTGTAAGCATCATTCACTTTCCCTCCTCAACAAAAGCTGATGTTCGACCACTTTCAATCCTGCCCTCCCTCCATGCCAGGGCCCCTCTAGTCTCTGTGTCCTCCACCATGTGTATTTCTAACACGGAGCAAGTTCCACCTTCTGCTCTCCGTGTTTCTACTTCAGTACTGCTAGTCACAGGATTATGCTGGCAGCCACTACATACTCTGTGCTCTCTGACCTCAGTCTGCTGTGTTCTAGCTGCAGTGTCTTATTTTACCCTACCAGATGGAAATCCTCATAGTAACTATCTCAGTTTCCCATATGATAAAGGAAGTCCATGGTCTGCCCATCTTCCTCCCTGGCAACAGATGACCTATCCTCGTATAACAAAGGTAAACCCCCTTTCTCTCTTGAAAACTATCGTCTGTCCTCATACACAGAGCAAGATCATGATTGTGACTTTGGCTTTCTCTTATTCCTTTATGAAACTTTACATTTCAACTAATCAGAATAAGATGCTAAAGTTTCTATTCAACACATACACATGCTCTATGACTTCTTGGGTTTCTAGAATGGCATTCTGTTTTCTATGCACTCAAGTTCTGATCACCCTTCAGTAACCCTGATTAAAATTCTACATGTGTGCCCTGAGCAGACGTTGGGTACAAGCTCTGCAGCCAGTCCCATAACACCCAGAGGAAGCTCCACTTCCAGGTGCTCTAACACACCCAGGATCAGAGGTGAGGAGGACACAACATCCGTCCCAACATCAGGAGTAACTGGGACCAGAGGGATCCAGGCACACAGGAACTCCTCCAGCCCAGTGGCTCTGGTTGCTTCTGGTCTGTCTGGGCCAGCCGGTACCCTGAGTAGACCTTGGGCTTAAACTCTGCAGCCAGTCCCAAAACACCCAGAGGAAGCTCTACTCCCAGGTGCTCTAACAAGCCCAGGATCACAGGATCACAGAATCACAGGATCACAGAGATCACAGGAAGGACAGGCTACAGTCAGATCTAGCAAGGGCAAGTAGCACTAGAGATAACCAGATGACAAGGGGCAAGCGTAAGAATATAAGCAACACAAACCAAGGTTACTTGGCATCATCAGAACCCAATTCTCCCGCCATAGCAAGTCCTAGACACACCATCACACCAGAAAAGCAAGATTCAGATCTAAAATCACTTCTCATGATGATGATACAGGACTTTAAGAAAGACATAAATAGCACCCTCAAAGAAATACAGGAGAACACAGGTAAACAGCTAGAAGCCCCTCAAGAGGAACCACAAAATTTCCTTAAAGAACTACAGGAAAACACAATCAAACAGGTGAAGAAAATGAACAAAACCATCCAGAATCTAAAAATGGAAATAGAAACAATAAAGAAATCAGAAAGAAATACAACCCTGGAGATAGAAAACCTAGGAAAGAAATCAGGAGTCATAGATGCAAGCATCACCAACAGAATACAAGAGATAGAAGAGAGAATCTCAGGGGCAGAAGACACCATAGAAAACATTGACACAACAGTCAAAGAAAATGCAGAAAGCAAAAAGCTCTTAACCCAGAACATCCAGGAAATCCAGGACACAATGAGAAGACCAAACCTAAGGATAATAGGTATAGAAGAGAGTGAAGACTGCCAAGGTAATGGGCCAGCAAATATCTTCAACAAAATTATAGAAGAAAACTTACCTAACCTAAAGAAAGAGATGTCCATGAACTTACAAGAAGCCTACAGAACTTCAAGTAGACTGGACCAGAAAAATTCCTCCCATCACATAATAATAAAAACACCAAATGCACTAAACAAAGAAAGAATTTTAAAAGTAGTAAAGGAAAAAGGTCAAGTAACATATAAAGGCAGGCCTATCAGAATTACGGTGGACTTCTCACCAGAGACTATGAAAGCTAGAAGATCCCGGGCAGATGTCATACTGACCCTACAAGAACACAAATGCCAGCCCAGGCTACTATAGCCAGCAAAACTCTCAATTACCATTGATGGAGAAAACAAGATATTCCATGACAGAACGGAATTTACACAATATCTTTCCACAAATCCAACCCTACAAAGGATAATAGATGGAAAACACCAACACAAGGAGCAAAACTACACACTAGAAAAAGCAAGAAAGTAATCTTTCAACAAACCCATACAAGCATAATTCCATCTCTTACAACAAAAACAACAGGAAGTAACAATTACTTTTCTTAATATCTTAATATGAAAAATAATATTACCAACATATCCTTATCGATTGAAATTCAAAAATATGAGGAATTAGAAATTTGCTGACTGTCATCCAATGGTCTCTCTAATTTGGTAATTGGAGAAATAGGTCCAACATTGTACAATCCATATACACTTTTAGCTTGTTTGTTCTTGACAGTGTCTTGCTGTGTACAACATAAGGGTCTTGAAATCTTGCTTCTCCTATCTCATCCTCTCTATTAGTATTGTTTATTTCATGTTTTTACATTATACTATGGTTTTCAGAATAGCTTACATATTTCAAAAGTATTTATATACTCAAAAGAAAGATAAACAATTAAATTGGGAGGGGGCTTGTAAGAGAACAACAAAGTGAGACTGAATGTTTTGCTTGACATTTGTAACTCTTGCATCAAGTTTGAAGAAGAGGACTTTACAAGTTACTCTTTCTCTGAGATGAATGCTTTTCCAAATTATCACAGCCAATGAACCAGATTCTTACCCTCACCTAATGTCGGTGCCGCCCTCCAAGCAGAACCATTGTTCTTTGAAACAGTTGGTGAATGACTTTATGGATAGACCATCTTAATACACACACCATTTTAAATGAATGTAACCTGTTCTCTGTGGGCTGAGAATAAAGTCACTCACTGAAGTCAATAACTTTGACCATAGCAGGAAGTCTGTATCCAAAAATCATGCCTACAATTCATTCCTTGGCGCAGCAGAACTGTCAACTCACAACTTAGCTACAATGGAGATAAAATTCTTTGGTGATATGAGGGTCATTGAAGTATAGCCTTATTACAATGAAATTCAATATCTAAAAATTGTTCTTATTTTGGGCTTGCACCACAGTAAGAGCCAAGATTTTAAGCTCTACTAAATACAAAATAAACAAACAAAAAGACTTTATATACTTATGTTCATTTAAGAAAATACCAGTAGTGATGTATTATTTTGAAATATGCAGTTAGTATGTTTGGAGTTATTTAAAATTAAATTGAGAAAACGATATTGCTGTAGACAAGCATCTACATAAGACTGTTCAATTGATGTTTTATATCAAACAACTTTTATAATATTCATTTTTATTGTTATAATATTTTATAAATTTTAAGGAATATGACAAAAAAAGATATTGTAGGTATTGAAGGAGGTCTCCGGGAGGAGTTGGGGTACAAAAGGGAAACAAGAATGTGATTTAATTCTATTTACTTAAAATATGTTTTTAAATGTTAACAAATTCAGATAAATTGAAATCATGTAACTTTTCTCATCATAATGCAATAAAACTTAAAAAAAAAAACATCTGGAAGCAATAACTGGTTAAGGAAAGGCACAGAAGAGATAAAATATTAGATAACGTTGGTTTCAACAGAGATTAATAAGAGATGCCCAACCTAAAAATATAAATACAATTGAAGTAAAATTAACAGTATTTTGAAACAATATTGAGCATCACAGCATATGTACAAGAGATGGGCATGAAAGAAGCTCAAGGAATAATTGACAAATTACCAGCACCAACATTTCTCAAATAGGACTTAAAATGTCAACTTGAGAATTGTCTCAATGGACCTCAGCATCTATAATACATAATATTATATTTTACATATTTATATACATATTATACAGTACATATTAATTATACAATTAGTATATATTATTATGCTGTATAATATAGTATAATAATATATTTGCTATGTAATATATATTACTATGCATTATATTATATAGTAATATAATGGCTATGTAATAATAAAATTAATTTCATTGTTAAAAATAAAATAAAAATTCTACATGCGCCACAGAGCTTTCTTGGATCATCCCACCCCACTCCTCTTGCTTTTCTTTAAAGACAGAGCTCTCTGCTTTATTTGTAGGATTCACTCCATATTTTATGAGGTCATTTGTCTGCGTTTCCACTTCCTCAGAGAGTACAAGCCCCTTAAGAGAGCACAAGCAGGAGTTACACATTTATAGATTCTTAGAAACTCATTATTGATAGAGTCCATTACCAAAGGCCAGGACAACTTTAGAAGACCCTGTCTGCTCTTTTCTCTGTCTTTGAAGTTTCTTTGAAGTGAAAGGAACCTTTACTCAAAGAAAGTGTCCCCAGAGAGACAGGTCAGGGAGGGGCAGGCCCTGTGTGCTCCAGCAAGAATTCCTAGAACTCTGAAGACAGTGGAGGAATAAGAACAGGCTTAAAAGCAGATCTATGAAGCTTTGCCTTCTATTGTTGCTAAATGATGTCATGACCCTGTGAGTTTCTCTGTGGTGAACAGTCACTTCAGTACCAATTTCTAGGTTTAGCAAATTTTGACGATTGGTAATTTACTAATCAATATTATGCATTAGTGTGCTTTGTGTTACATAGCTCAGGTTGTAGCACGAGGAGGGGTAAAGGAGTGACATTAGAAGCCATGAGAAAAATGAGAATCAGAGAGCAGCATGCATGTGCATCTATATCTGGGCATATCTGGGTATCTATGTGTGCTTTTATTTCAATAGTCTCTGTTGATTTGGAATTTTTACCTCCATACCATTGGCTACTATTAGGGAATGGACCTTTCAGCCTTCTACAAAACTAACACAATCCATGGAGCTCTGTTAGCTACTAGTATTATCTCCTATCTCAGTATGGGACTAAACCCTAGCATAACAATAGGCTATATAAGTTATATCACAGAATAATTAGCATGCTGTGTCATTCATTGGGTATTCCTTAGACATGACACTAACCCTCAACACTTTTCAGAAATTTGTCTCCGTGTGAAATGGTCTAGACCTGAATCCTGAATCCTGAAAGGTCCCTGACTCCTCTCTTTATGAAACAGTGACATCTGCTGCTCAGTGTAGCTAGTCCTGGGGGCTAGTAAGCCAGCAGCTTCTTCTGCTGTGTCCTGAGCCAGAGTCTCATCCGCCTCCTCATATGTGCAGGCTACTCACAGTGACACCATAGAACTCCACAGGCTGGAGTCCTCCCCTCTGGATTATCTCTTTTTTTTCTTCTATAAAAATTCTGTTAGAAACGGCTTCCTCTTTGCCAACATGAAGTGTTTCCTTTGAACTTGTCACTTGGTCTTGGTTCCATCCAGAGAGACATATGTAGGTAGATCTGCCCGCCCCCCCCCCCCCATGTGACAGTTCTGTGGACAGACAGATGTGGCATCCTTTTGCTGGTTTTCTGTCTCTACTAATGCCTTTGCTTCCTCCAGACACTTGTATGTTGTTTCAGACCCTCCTTCACGTCTTCCCTATGTTATGTTCATGCTTCTGCTGATTCATATATAGAGGCTAGGAGGGAAAGGTATGAATGACATGAAAGATCCAACAGTTACAAAAATCATTTAGATAGCTGACAATATTGATGTAATGCAGAAGAAACTAATATGGAAGAAGGCAAACCTGGGTCACTGGATAATACGTGACTCTTCACATTACCTCACACTGTTATTTCCTAAAGTAGAAAATGAACCTTAAAATAATAACTATCTATTGATCTGCTCTGAGGCTGAATGAAGTTCAGTAAGGTGTTTTAAAGGGAAAACTTGGGTGTTTATCCCTGCTCCACAGAATAGAAGACTTCACATTGTGACCAGTGCTATAAGGCTAGGTAAACAGATGCAAGAAATGATGACAGAGGGTACTCAATGAATAGAAGACTCCACATTGTAACCCGTGCTACTAGGCTAGGCAAACAGATACAAGAAATGAGAAGGGCGAAGAGTTAGAAACAGAAGAACCCACCTGTTTTAAATTAACTACAAAACACAGTTTCTTAATGTCTGGGCCAATTCAATGCATAGCTCTATGTGCTGTACCCAGATCCAGTGTCTGACATATAAAAGAAGATTAGTGTTTACTGGATGAATGAACTTCATATAGATCAAAATATACATACTGTGATGGAGGAAAACATCAGAAAGTTAGTATTACAGTGTCATTTCCTGTGTGAAATATGAGTTAAAAAGCCCCAGTGTAGCAGATGGTAAGCCACACTTACCTTTTACATTTAATAGCTTGAAAGAAACTATGCTTTCAGCAATTTTTATTCATTTGGAAGCTGTTGTCTCCCTGTTACATGCATATATATATAAACGTCCTCAGCACACGTTCATTTTTAGATCATTTAAGAGTAGATACTAAGAACACAAGTATAAATTGCAATTCCTTCTCTAGAAGAGTTCATGATACAGTGAGACCACTAACAAACAAAAATTATTGCTAAAAATACAAAAGAATGATATAGAGGGTGGCTGGTGAGCAACTCTAGGCAATGCCTCATGCTATAGTTAATACTCAATGAAAGCCTTTCTACTATATGTGACCCAAGCCAGGCATTTTTGAAAGCTGTTTTTCCCTTTCCAATTTGATCAAAATGCCTAAAAGAGGGTAAGAAAAAAAGAAGTCTGAATATATTTGAATGAACTTTGAGACAGTTGGCACTGAAATTACCAAACACATGGCATTTAGAGAATTCAAAGTTTTCCTGTTGAGGAAAACATGCTGGATTCTGGAGTGTGCTGGGACCATCATCAAATAATTGCATTTTTCCAATTGATTGGCTTGTTAGAGTAACCTATCTTTGCTTGATTTCCTTATTTGCATAATGAAGACAAGAGTAAGTGTGCAGTCTAAATAATAGAGTTGTCACAGAATGATATGAAATAACTGAAGAGCATGTTACTATGCAAATGCAAGTCACATTGCTATTGTTAGGGATGGTCCATTCTTATGCCTGTCCAAAGAGGCCATATGTGAACCAACTCTCCTCTGCAGCTTAATACTCTGGCGCAGTATTACTGTGAATGCTGAATTTGAATGATTGTAAATTTATATACAGAGAGAAGCTTGTCACTGAGCATCCTAGAATCCCATGTCAAAGGCCTCTCATTTTTAGAAGCAGACCTTTATAAAGAGGAATGAGTGGGTTTCCAGAGCAGAGATTCTGCTTCCGCAGTGTCTGATGGGAGCTGTTAGCCCTGTTTCTAACCATACATCTATGCTCTACCCTGGGATACTCTGGGACAGTAGTTGTCCTCTCTGCTCATGCTACGGTCTCTCTCCAACTGACAAACACTAAACTTCCCCAGGTATCTCCTGACCCCAAATTAATGATCTTATCTGCACAGTCCATCATGTATCAACTCAATATCCCACAAGACGCCAAATTTTAACATAAAATCAGGGCTCAGATCTTAGTCTGGAGCCAACGAGACAACCTTCCCAGAGGCATTGTTTACAAAATAAATGAAATCTTAAGATCTCTCAAAGTATGTGTATGCAGAGTACATTTTCTTTTCTGATTATTTTTAGAACTCAATCTGAATTAGCTGTTTTAAAATGTTGTGTTTAAGGTGTTTTGGTAAGGGCATGTGGTTGGTAAGGCAACTCTCTGGTTGCTGGAAGTGCTATTATGTTAGTATTTGCACTGTGGATGTTGGTGTGGTCATCATGCAGGCAATACTTTTCCTTTGTAGCACACAGCCTTGGTAGCACTTGAAGCTTTCTGCCTAAAGGGCCCTAATATTGTACTCCTTCCCTAGACTCCAAAAATATCCCCAAGGTTTTCCACAGCTCACAGTCTCCAAATAGAAAACTAGCTGAGCTCATCATTTGTGTTTGTTTAGGTATTTTTTCCATGACTGACAAAAGTGGGCATTATATAACTGTTTTCTTCCAACAAATGTCATCCTTAGACGATAAGTTACATTTCCATTTTAAAATTCGATACATTAAAAAAGATATTGAAATTATAATTTCTATTATAAATTTCCATTTATAATTATAAATTTATTATAGAAATGTATTATAGAAGTTTCTAAGGATCAAATCTAGGGTCTTGCACATGACTGGGAAATGTAATGCCTACAACATGACTGCACAGACTAAAGAGATTGTTTGGAGATGTACAGGCTCACAGCCATCCATTGAACTGAGTACACGGTCCCCAATGAAGGAGTTAGAGAAAGGATCTATGGAGCTGAAGGGTTTGCAGCCCCTTAGGATGAACAACAATATGAACTAACTAGTACCCTCAGAGCTCCCAGGGACTCAACCGCCAACCAAGGACTACACATGGTGGGACTGATTGTTTTGGCAGCATGTGTATAGTAGAGGATTGCAAAGCTGATCATCAATAGGAGGAGAGGTCCTCGGCCCCCGTGAAGGTTCTGTACCCCAGTATAGGGGAATGCCAGGGCCAATACGTGGGAGAGGGTGGGGTGGCAGGCATGGGGATGGGGGAGGCAACAGAAGTTTGTTCTTGTTGTGTTTGTTTGTTTGTTTGTTTGTTTTTTGGAGGGGAAACTGGGAAAGGAGAAATTGACATGTAAATAAAGAAAATACCTAATTTTTTAAAAAAAGAGATTGTTTGGTGGGTCTAGCCTCTACCATACCACCACAAGGACCTGAGTTCAGGCCCCAGGACCCATATAAAGAGCTGGGTGTGGCATCAGCACAAGGAAGGGTGGAAACTGAAGGATGACTTGGGACTACTGGCTGTCAGAGTAATTCCAAATTCAGTGAGAGACATCTTGTGGCCTCTGTGCACACACACACACTCACTCACACACATGCACACACACACACACACACACACACACACACACACATACACACAGAGAAAGATGTAGGGGAGGACTTGGATGTCTTAGGGTTTATTTGCTATGATAAAGCACTGAGTAAAGCAAGTTGAGGATGGCAGGGCTTATGACCCATGCAACACTCCATCTGAGAGAGACATCATGGCAGAGACTCTAGGCAGAAACCTGAGAAACAAACACCATGAATGGATGCTGCTTCCTAGTTTGCTCCTCATGGCTTACGCAGCCTGCTTCCTTATACAATCCAAGACCACCTGCCAGGGTAGCACTGCCCTCCGTGGGCTGAGCCCTACCCCATCTATCAATAATCAAGAAAATGTCCCACAGATTTGCCCACAAGCCAATCTGATGGGGACACTTTCTCCATATAATTCCTCTTCCAAGATGACTATAGCTGTGTCAAGCCGATAGAAACAAAACAACAAATGCCCTCCAGTTTAGTGGGTATATACCACACACATACCGCAGTTATACATATGCAAATGCGCATGCACATGCACATTACACACATACACATGCACATACCACACTTATATACACACATTCACATTTACACAGACAAAACTTATATAGACACACAGAAATCAAATTTATATAGAAACACATATCACACTTATACACACACACATACCGCCCACCCCCCCACACACAAATAATGACAAAAGGTAAAATAAAATACTCTTCTCTAATGATTGCTAAGCTGCCTATTATCTAAGAAGAAATGCAGTATTTATAATTTATAGCAATATACTAACGATTTTCCTAGGTGATGTTCAATGAAAGTAATTATAATAGCTCAAGGCATCCTTGCTCTATGGAGTCTCTAAGTCTCTCTTTGTTCTAAAGCACATGCCACTTTAATTATCTCTCAGTTTTATATTACTAGGTCTTCATCTCACTGTGTTAAATGGTGGCTTAAAAACCTGTGGCCAGTCTGACAATTAGAATCCATGGCAACATAAGACCCGCAAATATTTTTTTTAATAAGTGCAAATGAATATATAAAGGCAGATCACACAGTTAAGCAAGTGATGAGGCACAGTTTCGTGTTGCCATCCAGCTTGTAAGATCACTTTCCACACTCGGGGCATCTGTTTTCACAGAGCACACAATACTGGAGCACAGGTGGACTCGTTTCTGGTAACACATGGTATTTATGTCACATGTTGCAACGGAAGTCCTCAAATTCAACTGAACATTCTCTGTATTTCCAAAGTCCTCAGCTGCTGCGAAGGTCCACATGCACATATAATCTATGTGCTTTTTATTACACCTAATAGCAGGGAAGATGTAGTCTTAAATTATTTCTCATTTAGATAGAGCAGATTGTTCAGTTCAAATGGGGATTTTTGGAAAAAAGCTCATAATCCAATTTAAAAAAAAAAAATAAATGACCCAATCAATGTCTCTTTCTTTTCATTAGCTTTTTCAGAATCTTCTGCATGACAAACTCCATATACAACTACCACACATAAAATTATGGGCCTTGGCAAGGTAGTATGTTGATAACCTTTCCTCCTGAAGGAGAGTTATTAAGATGGGTCAAAAATTAAGTAATATTCAGAGAAACAGTCAAACTCCTAAAGGTTTTACTTTGATTAAGTGATCTGGATAATTTATTTCACGTAATTAGCATCATTAGAATTTTAGTTAATCTGGATTTTGAGTTTGGAGAACCATTCTCATGAGATGGACTAATCAGCCATTTTTTCCTTAAAACTTGCCTTCCTGAGGAGACCTGATACAGTCAGCAGGACAGTACTTGAAAGGATCTCCTCCATACTTCGGTCAAGATGGCCATGAATATTACTCACACTCATTAGCTTCACAAACCCTAATATTTTGATGAATTCCACACTAAATAAAATTTACTATTAAATTCTGTTTCAGGAAAATTTGTCAAATCCTAAGGAGACTGAGAAAAGCTTTCAATGTATATGCAGTGGAGATAATATTTGCATGAAAACAAATACCTCAGCAAAAGGAAAGAAAACACAAATTGTGAGGATTCTGGAAGGGAGGCTATGCAAGGCTTCAAGAAGAAATGTGTTAGACCCCCAGAGGTTAGCCCTGTAACTATAAAACAACCAAGGGAGTATTGGGCAAATAATGAAAAGGCACATATCAGCGAAACAGCATAATAGTGAGTTTTAGACTATGTACCAACAAAGCAAGTAAATGTATGGAGACAGGAAAGGAAGATGGTAACAGAATCCATGTGATGGGGGAGGACTGTTGGAGGGAGGAGCAGACAGGCATGAGCAGGTTGGAGATGGGGAGCAGAGTAGAGGGAGGAAGCTCTATGAAGTACGTATGAGAATGTTAAGACTCTCATTACTACATATGCTTATTTAAAAGGCCAACAACACTACTAATATTAACAAAATTGCTATTTTGTTCTTTTTTTATTTTTTATTTTTCCTGTTGTCTTTTTATTTTTTTAACTTTTATTGCTTTATGAAGAGAAAAGTTACATGATTTCAATTTATCTGAATTTGTTAACATTTAAAAACATATTTTAAGTAAATAGAATTAAATCACATTCTTGTTTCCCTTTTGTACCACAACTCCTCCCAGAGACCCCCTTCAATACCTACAATATCTTTTTTGTCATATTCCTTAAAATTTATAAAGTATTATAACAATACAAATAAGTATTATAAAAGTTGTTTGGTATAAAACTACAATCAATTTAAGTCTTATGTAGACACTTGTCTACAGCAATAGTGAAAATACATTTTCTCAATATAAATTTTAAATAACTCCAAACATATTAATTGTATACTTCAAAATAATACATCACTACTGGTATTTTCCTAAATGAACATAAATATATAAAGTATTTTTGTTTGTTTATTTTGTATTTAGTAGAGCTTAAAATCTTGGCTCTTACTGTGGTACAAGCCCAAAATAAGAACAATTTTTAGACATTGGATTTCATTGTAATAAGGCTATATTTCAATGACACTCACATCACCAAAGGATTTTACCTCCCTCATGGCTAAGCTGAGAGTTGATAGTTCTGCTGCATCAAGAAATGAATTGTAGGCACAATTTGTGGATACAGACTTCCTGCTATGGTCAAAGCTATTTGATTGAGTGACTATTCTCAGCCCACAGAGAACAGGTTACATTCATTTAAGAAATAGTGTGTATATTAAGATGGTCTATCCATAAAGTCATTCACCAACTATTTCAATGAACAATGGTTCTGCTTGGAGGGTGTCACGGACATTGGGTGAGGGTAAGAATTTGGTTCATTAGCTGTGATAATTTGGAAAAGCATTCATTTTAAAGAAAGAGTAACTTATAAAGTCCTCTTCTTCAAACTTGATACAAGAGTTACAAACATCAGGCAAAGTATTCAGTCTCACTCTTTG
The DNA here is from genome assembly GCA_019843815.1 of Montemys delectorum. Classification (NCBI taxonomy): domain Eukaryota; kingdom Metazoa; phylum Chordata; class Mammalia; order Rodentia; family Muridae; genus Montemys; species Montemys delectorum. The sequence continues at coordinate 13,662 of JADRCD010180909.1, forward strand.
TTGTTCTCTTACAAGCAACCTCCCTAGTTAATGATCTATGTTTCTTTTGGATATATAACTACTTTTGAAATATATAAGCTGTTCTGAAAATCATATTATAGTGTAAAGACATGAAATAAACAATACTATTAATAGAGAGACTGAGATAGGAGAAGCATGATTTCAAGACCTTTATGTTGTACACAGCAAGACACTGTCACAAACAAGCTGAAAGTGTATATAGATTGTACAATGTTGGACCTATTTCTCCAATTACCAAATTAGAGAGA
>JADRCD010180911.1:1778-16016 GCA_019843815.1 Montemys delectorum
TTTTTTGTTTTTTTTTTGTTTTTTTTTTTGAGACAGGGTTTCTCTGTGTAGCCTTGGCTATCCTGGAACTCACTCTGTAGATCAGGCTGGCCTTGAACTCAGAAATCTGCCTGCCGCTGCCTCCCAAGTGTTATCTTATTTTTAAAAGACAGGATCTGGCTAGGTAGCCAAGGATGTCTTCAGACTTCTAATTCTCCTGCCTCTGCCTCTATTGCTGGGATGATAGACTTTTCGTGCCACTACTCGCAGCCGTTATTTTCTATGTCTAGAATCACAGATGTGTTTGACTTAGTGGTAAAGAGTGACTTTTGAGACACCAGAGAAGGACAGCAGGTACAAAGGTCAGAAACAAAGGGAGGCAGTCAGGGCTGAGCTAACCCTCAGGCAACTGCAGAGAGAAGACTGGCAAGAAGGGTGCAGCAGATAGCCTGGGAAGCCCTTGTTCTTCAGGGGAGAACAGGGCTCAGTCTGGGCTAGCCTCCTCTTCCTCTTAGCCACTGCTGTGGCCTCCTCATGTCTGCACATCTCTGACTGCAGCTCGGCCCTGCATCCTTGCCTCTCCTTTGCCTACTCTCTCTTCCTGTGCTTTTGCCTGTGCTCCTGGGTATAGAAACTCAGGTGCAGGCTCCAGTAGTCACTTCTGCTTGGTCTTCCTCTGCATCCAGGCTCGGTGAATTACTGCCTTGTTGGAGCCCTTCACCTAGGGGGCTTCTTTCTTAGTCTGTTTTGTGGCTATGATGAAGTACCTGAGGCTGGGAAATTGATACAGAATAGAGGTTTATTTGGCTCATGTTTCTAGAGGCTGGCATGTGTGGTTCTAGCCCCTGCTTTGGCATGTGCTACGCAGTGAGACAGAGCAAGAGTACCATCCCTGGTTTCTCTTCCTCTTCCTATAAAGTCACTAAAAAGGTCATGGGGCTCTATCCTCGTGACCTCTTCTGATCCTTACTGCCTCCCAAAGGCCCCACTTCCAAAGGCCATCAATTTGGAGCTTAAGTTTCTAGAGGTCAAATCATGGTGGCACCTGAAACCTAACACAGCTTAGTGCTGCCTGGGCATGGTGGCCCTCCCCTGTGATTCTAACCCTTGGAAGGCTGAAGCAGGAGGATGGTAAGGTCTAGCCTGTGCCACATACTAACAGCACCCACTCCCAGCTTCTGACCGTGACCCACTGGACAGTCTTCTCCCACCACATTCCTGTTAGCCAGTGGGGCCAGCTGCTCAATGTGGTGTCCAAGTCTCTTCCGTGCTCCACTTTCCTTCCCTATGACACCTCTTTGCCTATTTTTCCATGAGTGAAGTTGTCATGTCCCGGCAAGATGGTGCTCACGTTTGGTCTCAACACTTAGAAGGTAGAGGCAGGCAGGTCTTTGAGTTCGAGGCCAACCTGCTCTACATAGTGAGTTCCAATCAAGCCAGGACTACATAGTGAGACCCCCACCTCCCAAAAAAGACCTGCTGCCTCAGAGAAGACACCCAGCACCCCCCACCCCCCGTCACTTGTCACTATGATGTGTAAACATGTGACAGAGAGACAGGAGAGAAAGAAAAGTGGAACGTTTGAGCCCTATGAAGAGAGGCCGAACTGGAGACTCAAAGGTGGAGAGGAACAGCCCTGATGTGAACAGCCTGCCTTGAAGCCTGAGGCCAGAGTGAAGTCCCAGCCCGTGCTGCTGCTGAGGGCCACGTCTGGGACTGTGGCCATGCAGCATCAGGGGTCTGTGTTGATGTCTGTGGTTCACATTACCACCAAAGGTCAAAGGGACATCCCTGGTCTGAGCTGCTGCCTGGGACCATGTTCATGTCCAAGGACTGCAGAGCTGCTCTTGCTTCTTACTCGCTGTCCTGCACCTTGCCTGGGTAGCACAGTAGAGCTGACGCTGGTGGTTGGGGTGCAGGTGAGCTAGCTCTAGGGCATGAGAGTAGGAGGGCTGGGCTTGTCCCTTGTGGGATTTGGCATTGGGTGAGCTATGGGGGGCAGTGTTAGATAGGAGTGAGCCCCTAGTAGTGTAGATACAGGGGAACTGGCTGGCTGAGGACTCACTCAGCTACCACACAGGCCCAGATCCAGGGCTTTGAGATGGCCCACCCTGACATCTACCCCATCTGTGAACTGCTGGAGCTTGTGAAGGTGGGGGGGGGGGGCAGTCCTATAGATCCAAACCTGCAGGATCTCCATGACACAGGGCAACAACAGGGTATCAGAGAGGAATCCTGGTAAGGATCCAGTATTGATAGTGTAGCAGAAGCCAGAGGCCTGGAACCAGACCAATGACTCATTGCAGTAAATGTTTGCAAGTAGAGATATACGGACATACTACAGCTTCCACAAGATTTGGTTTTGGTTTTGGTTTTGTTTGGTTTTTTTATTTTAGTTTTTAAATTTTCTTTTAGGGGGAGATTGCAAGGGCAGAGAGCAGATACAAAGAGATGGGGAGAGGAGTGGGATTGGGGTCCATGATGTGAAATTCACAAAGAATCAATGAGATGTTTTAAAAAAAGAAGATAATTAAGAAATAGAACCTATTAGTTCCTTATCTACATTACTTTTGCCACCTTTACTTCAAACAGTGGTAACAGACAATGACCACTCAAACGAGAACCAGGGCAGGAGTTCCTTGCTAGCGCCCGCGCCTGCTTGCAGTTTCCAAGGCAGACTGAGGGTTGGGAAAGCTTTAGAGTAGATGAAAGGAAAAGCTTCAGGTGAGCCTAATTGGAAATTATTGATGCAGAGACTCTGGAGGTGGGCCAAGTAGAAGTGGGGCGCCCCATGGATACTATTTATTTGTTTCCTGTTAATGTAATAAAATAATGGAGGCTGGGAAACTTACAAAGAAAAGAGGCTTATTTTGCTCACAGTATGAGGATAAGATGCTGGCCCCCAGGTAGGGCTCTGGTGAGACTCCCTGAGTCAGAGAGAGAGATAGAGAGAGACAGAGAGAGACATACACACACACACACAGACAGACAGTGAGACAGAGACAGAGAGACAGAGACAGACAGAGAGACAGAGAGACAGAGACAGAGAAAGACAGAGACAGAGACACACAGAGAGACAGACAGAGAGACAGAGAGAGAATATGGAACAGAAAGGCAGAGGGTGATTTGGGAATTTGGCTCACTCTTTTTTTTTTTTTTAAGATTTATTTTTATTTATTTTATGTGTATGAGTACACTGTAGCTGTACAGATGGCTGTGAGCCATCATGTGTGTGGCTGCTGGGAATTGAACTCAGGCCCTCTGCTGGCCCCCGCTCACTCCAGCATAATTCACTGTAGCTGTCTTCGGATGTACCAGAAGGGGGCATCCGATCTCATTACAGGTGGTTGTGAGCCACCATGTGGTTGCTGGGATTTGAACTCAGGACCTTCGGAAGAGCAGTCAGTGCTCTTACCTGCTGAGCCATCTCGCCAGCCCCATGGCTCACTCTTTTATAACAAGCATTTCGCCAGTAATTAGGGTACCGTAAGAACTACATACTATATTGCTTTCTCCTGAACATACTACCCTCAACAACCTGACTGTTCCCCCATTAGACCTCACTTAAAGATACTGTATTTAATATCTCCTAACATCAACACAGTGGACGCCAGCACCCACCACGTGAACCCCGGGGAGACGCCCTCGGAATGTAGCATAGGGTTATAAGCCATGTAGTAGGACTGGCTTGGGAATTATATTTGGCTCTCTATGGTTGATCTTTTAGTGGAGTTGGGGTGGGAGGACTGGAAACACGGCTTAATAGCTCTGACCTTGGAGAGCACTGCACTTATGTATACAAATCTACACATATACATAATAAAAATAAATAAAATAAAATACAAACTCCTGTGTGCATTAGCAGTGGTTCTAATTGTGTGGTCTACGTAATGCCCAATAATCTGCACTTATTACAGTTTGAAAAGTGCTATGGGGTTGGTGAGATAGCTCAGTGGGTAAGAGCATCAACTGCTCTTCTGAAGGTCCTGAGTTCAAATCCCAGCAACCACATGGTGACCCACAACCACCTGTAATGAGATCTGACGCCCTCTTCTGGTGTGTCTGAAGACAGCTACAGTGTACTCATTTATAATAATAAATAAAAAAAATCTTTGGGCTGGAGTGAGCAGGGCCAACTGAACGCGCGGGGTCTACTGGAGTGAGCGGGGTTGACCAGAGTGAGCACAGGTCCTAAAAAAGTCAATTCCCAACAACCACATGAAGGCTCACAACTATCTGTACAGCTACAGTGTGTGCTCATATGCATAAAATAAATAAATAAATCTTTTTTAAATAAAAAGTGCCATGGGCTAGTGACATGGCTCAGCTGGCAAACATGCTTGCACACAGTTGATAGAGTGCTTATCAACATGCACAGAAGCTTGGGATTGAGACCCAGTGTTGGCATAAACTGTGCATAGCAGTACATACTTAATATCCCAGGAGTTGGGGGACAGACAGGAGAATAGAAGTTCAAGGACATCCTTGGCTATCTATCAGGTTCCAGGAGATCCTGTCTCAAAAACAATAAAACCCCAAATGTGTGTGTGTGTGTGTGTGTGTGTGTGTGTGTGTGTGTGTGTGAAAGAGTTGGGGAAGTCAGCCAGCCAGCCAGCTTCATGGATGCCAGGCTGAGAGGCAGGTGACATCAGAGTTCCGAAGCCAGCTTACAGACCAGATGGCTGGGTAAACCTAGACAGGGCCAAGCCAGGTCTACCCTGGGGGTCTCTGCTGTGGGCAGCTGAACAATAAAGAAGTTCAGAAGGACCCAGCAGTGAGATGCAGTTAATCTATCTGAAACTTTTAACTTCCTTGTAGTAACTAGGGAGTGGGGTTCATAGTACGTCCTTCTAGGGTGCTGGAGTAGACCTGGATGCACATTAACAGACCTAGCCAGTGCTTTGCTAAGAGCCTGAAGCTATAAATAACAATTGAGCCTCTGAACCTTGGACAGAACTATTAAACCTACAGAAAGGGCTTAACTTCTGGAACATGGGGGTGGGGTGGTGGGGGTGGAGTCTGAGGCCACCAGGTGTCCTGAGCAATGCAGGATCCAGTGGGCTGGCATGGAGAACTGGGTATTCACACCGATCCTGCCCTACATAACCTAACCACCCTGGCAGGGCTGTGTCACAGGTTCAGATGCCACAGGAGGGCCCAGATATCACCAAAGACAGACTTTCTCGAATCCTGCTGTTAAGGATGGTGTAGTGTGCCAGGCAGTGGTGGTGCAGGCCTTTAATTCCAGCACTTAGGAGGCAGAGGCAGGTGGATTTCTGAGTTCGAGGCCAGCTTGGTCTACAGAGTGAGTTCCAGACTAACCAGGGTGCTATAATGAGGCTGTCTTAAAACAAAGCAAAACAAAATAAAACCCACAAACAAATTCTTGTTTTACATAGTTATTTGTGTGTGTGTGTGTGTGTGTGTGTGTGTGTGTGTGTGTGTGTGTGTAATATATGATGTGCATACATGTACAAGCCCCTGCTCGTGGTCAGAGAGCAGCTATAAGGAACTGGTTTGGGGGACTGAACTCAGGTCATCGGGGTTATAGGTGTACTGCCTGGTTTTGTGTCAACTTGACACAAGCTAGAGTTATCAGAGAGGGAGGAGCCTCGGTTGAGAAGATGTCTCCAAGAGATCCAGCTGTAGGAATGTTCTCAATTAGTGACCAATAGAGGAGGGCCAAGCTCATTGTGGATAGTGCCATCCCTGGGCTGATGGTCCTGGGTTTTATAGTAAAGCAGGTTGAGCAAGCCATGGTAAGCGAGCCAGTAAGCATCACTCCTCTATGGTCTCTGCATCAGCTCCTGCCTCCGGGTTGTTGTCCCGACTTTCTTTTGGTTGATGAACAGCAATGTATAAGTGTAGGCTGAATAAACCCTTTCCTCCCCAACTTGCTTGGTATTTCATCGCAGCAATAGAAACCCTAATGAAGACACATGGCAAGTACTTTTACCAGCCAAGCATGTGTTATTTCATGGCACTCTGTGGTAGGAGGGGACAATCCTCACTTGGATGGGGGCTGAGAATAGATTCTCTTTGTTGACAATGTCTGGATATGGAGTCCCCTTGAGGCACCATTGGTATCCCTCAGGACAGGTGGGCTGGGGACATCCTGCTGAGTTATTTCACACCCAGAATCTCACTATCTCACCAGCAATCCTGGAACACAATATCGGTGGTGTTCGAAAACAGAAAAAGAACAATATAACCCAAAAAAGACACCCCCACCATAATGAGGGCCACATAGCTGCCAGATACGGTGGCACATGCATGCCGTTTCAGCAATGGGGAGTCTAAGGCTTAAGGCCAGGAAATATGTAGGCTAAATTTGTCTCTAATTAGTTAATTGAAAATAAGTATATCTACAAGATGGGATGAGGAGATAAATAAGAAGAAAGTATAATGACGCATGTGTATGAAATCCATTACATAGCATATTAACTTAAAAAAATAAATTTAAAGAAGCTGGGGCCATAGCTTGTCAGCATAGTGCTTGCCTAACATGCACAGAGCCCAGGTGGTGGTGGTGCACACCTGTAATCCAGTGTGTTGGAAGTGGAGGCGGGAAGATCAGAATCTCAAGGTCATTCTCTGCCACCTAAGGATTTAGAAATCAGCCTGGATTATATAAGAACCTGTGTAGGCTTAGATTTTTCAAAACCTACTTTAATAAGGATTCTTAAATGCTTCAACATCCCTTCTACCCCACCTACTGAGGTAGGGGAAAAGAAAGGTTAATAAGGAACAGGGAACTGTGGACCTGTTTAAAAGTAGGTCTTTGGGCCAATTCCAATCTTCATTGTCAGGATATCAGCAGTCCAGTCCAAAACACCAAACAAGAATTAGCAGCACTGGCTAGATCCAGAAGAAACTATGAGGTTCTGCTTAATCGGCAGACTCTGCAGATGCAGCCAGAAGCAGTCAGAGTGCCAGAAGTTCTCTGGCAGGTTTCTTTTTAGGAAGCTATGACAAGATCAGTGAAGACCAGCAGGCATACTAACATTACTGCTAGGTTGCCATCAGCCAAGGCTAGTGTTACAAAGTGTTGCAAGGCGAACAAATGCAACAGTGTCCTCTCATTCTCTGCGGGGGTTATATTTGTAACCCCTAAATATCACACACCCTTTCACAAGACGGCTTCCAGAAAAATCACAGGATACAACTGAGTCTCCACAGAAACCAGAGATTTCCACTTCAACCTTGCTTTTAAAAAGTAAAGAAACTGGGCACTGGTGGCTCACACCTTTAATCCTAGCACTTGGGAGGCAGAGGCAGGCGGATTTCTGAGTTTGAGGTCAGCCTGGTCTACGGAGTGAGTTCCAGGACAGCCAGGGCTACACAGAGAAACCTTGTCTCAAAAAGAAAAAAAAGAAAGAAAGAAAAAAGTAAAGAGATGGGAACGGGCACAGAGAAGAACCACATCTCCACCATTTGGTGTAAGCAACCTGGCTGCTGGGCACAGGGAATAAATAGGGCAGGCTTACTGAGAGCGCATGTTTCTGTCAGGATGCTAGCTGCAAGTTCGTAATAACCACAGGATGTTTTGGAGCACCTTCCCCACCCCCAACCCCAGTGTTCCAGCGGCATCAGCACCTGGGAACAAGCATGTGGCAGGAAAGACAGTGGACACCTGTGAACCGTGGGATTCTGAGCTCAGACTGTCCTGGTGCGAGTGTAGCGAGTGCGCTGTTCCCGTCATCCTTTGCCTTCTTTCTGAACTGAGGTTAGTCCTGCCTCTCCTTGCAGTAAAACAAACCCTCCCAGCACAGTAAACACAGTCAGGGTAGGGGTTTTTAGCTTTAATTGGCTCACCAACTTCAACAAGGAACAGCAAGCCTTTTGGAGCACGGTGGCTCCTGCTTCCTCCGGAGGCTCACAGTCCACAGCAAGAGATGCAAAGGGAAAGAAGAGTTTGGGGCTACACTGACTGAGTTGGCTAAAGTTCCTGCCCAGGAGACAGCGCACAGGATCTGGAGGCAGGCATGTCCCACTGTGCTGCTGCTAAGCACTGGGAATGTTGGAGACTTGGAAGAAGTGATGTGGGCTAGCCTGGAGGTGAAGGAAGGCATCCAGGGGGAGGTGATTCCAGTTCCTCGGTGGTTCGCAGAAGGCAGGAGTCAAAATGAGTGGTGGTCTCCAGGCCAAGGTAATATGAAGAGCAGTTGGATTGGGACTATGTAGGTAATGTATGTTAAAACCCAGAACTACAGAATTGGAAAACAGAGACAGTGTTTCACTACAGCATACAAACAGATTTGATATTTTGTGGGGTTGAGTGTGGACTGGTATTGCCACAGCTTGCTTACATGCTCCATTTCTGCCAAATCTGCGGGAGCAGACTTTCAGATGCTTTCATCTATACTTATGGGTAGTGTGTGTGTGCGCGTGCGTGTGTGTGTGTGTGTGTGTGTGTGTGTGTGTGTGTGTGCGCGCGCATACATTTAATGGGTAATGAATTATTAGTGCAAACTTTGATTCCTGGGAGGTTGAAGCAGGAGGATGCAGTTTCAAGTCAGTTTGGGTTACATAGTATGACTCTGTCCCCCAAAGAAGAAACAAGCAAAAATGTAGCAGAAGGGGCTGGAGAGATGGCTCAGCAGTTAAGAGCACTTAGTGCTCTTATAGAGGACCTGGGGTCTCTTCCTAGTACCCACATGGCGGCTCACAATTGAATGTAACTCCGGTTCTAGATGATGCTCTCTTCTGGGCTCCACAGGCATCCACCACACATGCTGGTGTGCATATGTGCAGGCAAAACATCCTAATGTATAAAATAAAATAAATCTTAATTTTTAAAAAACTATTCAGCATGATCTATACCTATGTAACTGGAGTCATTTTTCTGAAAGCATAACAAAGTTCTTGAATTATATTGATTTGATCTTCCAGTATTGAGTTTGCAGAGTTCCTTACTATGAAGTCATTCAACAACTACGTAGCACCGGCTGTGCATAGTTCACTGTTCAAAGTACTGAGGATATATATAGGAAAGGGCAACACTGTTGGGCAAGACGCTGAGTGGATGAGGAGTATAACTTAGTTGGTAGAGGGCTAGCCTAGCATGAAGTGATCTTCAGCAATTCTTGAACTGGGTGTACTAGCACAAGCCTATAACAGCAGCACTACAGAGGCAGGATCAGGAAATCTGGAGTTCAGGGTCATCCTTGGCTTCATGTTGGATTTAAATCCAGCCTGGGATACAAGAGAAACTGTTTCAAAAACCAAACAAGTCACCTGGCATAGTGCCATGTACTGTCTTTTTTTTTGGACAGGGTTTCTCTGTATAGCCCTGACTGTCCTGGCACTCACTCTGTAGACCAGGCTGGCCTAAAACTCAGAAATCTGCCTGCCTCTGCCTCCCAAGTGCTGGGATTAAAGGCGTGCACCACCACTGTCCGGCTATTTGTTTGTTTTTTGAGACAGGGTTTCTCTGCGCAGCTCTGGCTGTCCCGGAGCTTGTTTTGTAGATCAAGCTGGCCTGGAACTCAGAGATTCACCTGCCTCTGCCTCCCGAGTCTGCTGGGGATAAATGCGGGTGCCACCACCACTCAGTGTGGTGTGTTCTTTTGAGCTCAGCATTCAGGAGACAGATGAAGGTAGATCTCTGGGAGTCAAGGGCAGCTTGGTCTACACAGTGAGTTCCAGGCTAGCCAGTGCTGCATAGTGAGACCCTGTCTGAAAGGTAGGGAGAGCATAACAGGGCAAGTGGGGTAACATGATGCTGCAGAGACAGGAATGCTGGGGCTCAGAAGCGTCAAGCCTGCTCCACAGGCTGGAACCTGGAGTTAGAGTCCGAGTCTAACCTAGACTTAAACAGGAGGCACTTCTGTGGTTCAAGAACAGAAGCTGGATGGGATCTTAGGCCCAAGGCAGGAAGGCTGGCAGATTTGGTGTCTAGGCTTCTGGTTTCTCAAGAAAGGATGAACCAGGACCCACAGCAGACCCAGGGAACTTTGTGTTCAGAGGAGACAGTGTATGGGATAGCTGTCCTAGAGAACAGGAACATGAACTGTCTAGGGAAGGCTGGCGTAACTGCCAGGCCTAGAGAGTGCCAATGTGAGGTCTGTGGTCATGTGTTAACAGACAGTGGGTGGCAGGGCCTTGTGCTTTCTTCCAGCATGGACAGCTGCTTCAGCCTAGTCGGGCAGGAGGAGGGCGTGGCTGTGTGAAAGATGGATGTTAGCTGAGCCTTCGAGTGTGAAGGGGAAGTGCACTAAGGGCAGGAAGTTTTGATGAAGCTTAGTGTAGTGAGGAAGCCAGAGCTCAGGGCATATGAAGAGAAGACCCTGGTAGCCTGGGCTCTGGAGCAAACCAGCTTGGGAAGGAAATTGTCATAAGATGCTGTACCTCAGGGGCTTCAAATCTGCAAAGATTTTGAAAATAGGGGAGAATAAATAGCCTAGGTGGTAACTGGAAGCCAAAGTGTCTTGAATCTCCTTCTGGTCTCTTCTAGCCAATTCCTCTCTACGTTTCTGAGATTGTAGTTATAGTTGTGTGTGGTGTGTGTGTGTGTGTGTGTGTGTGTGTGTGTGTGTGTGTGTGTGTGAGAGAGAGAGAGAGAGAGAGAGAGAGAGAGAGAGAGAGAGAGAGAGAGCGCCTTTAGTTTCAATCCTAAGGTTATTTTTCTTTTGTTCTCTCTTTTGGTATTTTGATACAGAATCTCATAATGCAACCTAGGCTTACCTGGAACTCACAATAATCCTCCTGTCTCACTCTCCTAAGTGTTGATTATAACCCAGCACCTTACAAGAAGGCCAGTTTTCAACTTGGCTTCTTTTTGAGCCTGGTCCAGAGTCTGGTTCTGACCACCCTACACCGGTGGTAATGGCATGTGTTCCAGAATGCATGCTATGGAGTAGGCTTGGTCTCTGGCTGGCTGAATGCCTCTCACCTTCAGCATAGACACACACACCTTAGCTACTGATGGGTAGGCAGCCCAGCTGCTTTATTCTTTCACCCTATGGCCACTTGGAGAGAGGGGCTCTTAGATCTTATTAAATATTTAAAAGGTTGTATGACTCGTATGTGCGTGAGCACACCTGTGGAGGTCAGAGGACCAATGTGCGGGGTTGGTCATCCTTCTGTCTTTGTGTGGGTTTTGGAGATTGAGTTCAGGTTTGTGTGCTTCACCAGCTGAGCCAGCTCACCAGCCCTCCTAGACTCACTTTTTACAGATAAAGAAATAAAGTCTTAGAAAGGTCAGAAGCTTTGCCACAGTGACATAGATCAACCCGAACACATGGAGACTCATAGTCCAGTTAGGGAGATGGGTTGGGGAGCAGAATTCTATGGATTGTGGATGCCAGGAAAATGACTCTGCTGTTTTGACAGGGTAGGTGTCTGTGAATTAGATCAACAGACCAAGTAAAAATGTGGAGAAACCAGGCTGCAGCTACAAGTGACAGCCTGAAGCTGTGACGGCATACACCTGTAGGGAGACTGAGGCAGGAGTGTTGTGAGATTGGCTAGGGCTCCATAGAGGGACTCTGTTTGGGGGGAGGGGCATGATGGAGGGGTTAGCAAGATGGCTGGGTGAGTAAAGGTGCCAAGCCTGATTATCTGAATTCAATCCCCTAATCCCATGGGTGGACCTCTGACTCCACTTTTTGTGCACGTGTGTGCGTGTACACACACACATTCACATACACACACACACACACACACACACACACACGACTAAAGACATGTTTAAAAATGACAGCTTAAACATCTTGGTATGAAAGCTCTCCATGCCCTATGCCCCATCCTGAGATAATTGAGTAAGGGTAGTGCCAGCTGGGTACATACAGCAGGCACTCAGCTGGGTACAGACAGTAGGTATCCAGGTGAGTACATACAGCAGGCACTCAGCTGGGTACAGACAGGAGGCACCCAGCTGGGTGCGGACAGCGGGCATCAAGGGGGCCTGGGGTACAGAGTGAAACCTTGTTTCAAAAAATGTTTCAAAAGTAGATTGTGTCTGGACTGACGTAGGGTAACACAACACTCCTGAATTGACTCAGTTGGAACCCAGGGCCATGTAGATGTTAGACAAGAGCTCTTCCACAGCCCTCACCTCTTAGACTTTTTTCTTTTCCCATTCCCTGTGTAACACACTAGAATAGCCTTGTACATAGCCTTGGCACTGTAGGAGGTGTTCTAGATAATCAGGACATGTTGAAAGTGTAACAGGGTGACGGGAGGTTAAGGTAGGAAACTGGCAACTGCTAGTTTGTATTTTGTTGTTTTTAATCAAACAAAGTTGGAGCTTACTAAAACAAACAAACAAACAAACAAACAAAAACAGGTTTGTGGGCCAGTGAGAGGCTTAGCCAGCAAGAATACTTGCTATTGCAAGATGACAACCTGAGTTCCCCAGATTCCATATAAAGGGAAGAGAAGAGACTCCACAAAGTTGCTCCCTGACCTCCACTTGCATGCTCACAGTCTAACAATACTAAACGCACTTAAAGAGAGAAAGAAACTGGTCTTGTGGGGTTTTTTTTTGTTTTGTTTTGTTTTTTTGTTGTTGTTGGTTTTGGTTTACTTTTGTTTAGTTGAGATAGGTTTTTACATATCCCAGGCTTGCCTTGAACATTTTGTAGCTGAGGATGAGCTTGAACTTCTGATCCTCTACCTCTTGAGTGCTCAGTTTCCAAGCATGTGCCACCAGGCCCAGTTTATGTGGTCCTGGGAACTGAATTTAAAGTTTTGCACATGCTACCCAAGCATTGAGCTAGCTGAGCTCCAGCTTCAGCCAAAGAAACCGGTGGTTTTTTGTTTGTTTTTTTTTGTTTGTTTTTTTTGTTTGTTTGTTTTTGTTTGTTTTTGTTTGTTTTTGTTTTTGTTTTTTTTTTGTTTTTTTTTTTTTGTTTTTGGTTTTTCAAGACAGGGTTTCTCTGTGTAGTCCTGGCCATCCTGGAACTCACTCTATAGACCAGACTGGCCTCGAACTCAGAAATCTGCCTGTCTCTGCCTCCCAAGAGCTGGGATTAAAGGCGTGCACCAGCATTTTCTCTCTGGTGACTTTCTAAGGCAGGACCAGCCGGGAGGCACAGGCCCCACAAGTTGCAGGGGAGTCGTAGGGCGGCAGGGACAGGATCCTCTCAGCTTCCAAGTAACAGAGGTGGATCAGTGACATTCTCTGCCCCTTCCCTGTAAGCGGAGGGCCTGCCTCCAGGGAGTGCTTTAACCCAGAGACTCAGGTGAGATCCGACATTTTCTCTCCGGTGACTTTCTAAGGCAGGACCAGCTGGGAGGCACAGGCCTCACTAGTCACAGGGGAGTCGCAGGGCGGCAGGGACAGGACAAGCTCTAGTCAGAGACACCAAGAGCATCTAACACCAGAGGTCAAGAGATGGTGAAAGGCAAACACAAGAATCCTACCAACAGAAACCAAGTCTGCTTGGCTTCATCAGAACCTAGTACTCCCACCGCAGCAAGTCCTGGATATCCCAAAACACCAGAAAAGCAAGATTTGGATCTAAAATCACATCTCACAATGCTGATAGAGGAACTTAAGAAGGACATGAATAACTTACTTAAAGAAATACAGGAGAACACAGGTAAAGAGGTACAAGCCCTTAAAGAGGAAACAGAAAAATCCCATAAAGAATTTCAGGAGATCACATGTAAACAAGTAGAAGCACTTAAAGAGCAAACTCAAAAATCCCTTAAGAAATTGCAGGAAAACGCAAACAAACAGGTGAAGGAATTGAGTAAAACCATCAAGGACCTAAAAATAGAAGTAGAAATAATAAAGAAATCACAAAAAGAGACAACTCTGGAGTTAGAAATCTTAGGAAAGAAGTCAGGAAACATAGATGCAAGCATCACCAACAGAATACAAGAGACAGAAGAGAGAATCTCAGGGGCAGAAGATACATAGACAACATTGACAGAACAGTCAAAGAAAATGCAAAATGCAAAAAGACCCTAACCCAAAACATCCAGGAAATCCAGGACACAATGAGAAGACCAAACCTAAGGATAATAGGTATAGAAGAGAGTGAAGACCTCCAACTTAAAGGGCCAGTAAATATCTTCAACAAAATTATAGAAGAAAACTTCCCTAACCTAAAGAAAGAGATGCCCATGAACATACAAGAAGCCTATAGAACTCCAAATAGACTGGACCAGAAAAGAAATTCCTCCCGCCACATAATAGTCAAAACAACAAATGCACTAAACAAAGAAAGAATTTTAAAAGCAGTAAGGAAAAAAGGTGAAATAACATATAAAGGCAGACCTATCAGAATTACACCAGACTTCTCAGCA
>JADRCD010180912.1:3078-24255 GCA_019843815.1 Montemys delectorum
CCCCCCCCCCCGCCTCCAAACCATTGGTGTTCTTGATGCATTTCAGGACAGACTCAGAAAGCCTTCATTGTGCATGAGACTTGCTAAGCTCTGCCTTAAAACCCTTCGTGGTTTACCTGGGTTTGCAGGTGGTACACTACTAAGTGGTACTTAGTCAGATTTTGAATTTGGGTCTCTTGTAAGTAAGTCCATCTTTTAAAGAGGACTATCTAGCCTACCAATGCTGAGTATAGTTGTGAGGTGTCATAATCTTTTAAACCTACATTCATCTTTTATTTATGTCTCTCTTAGTTTGACTCCTTAATATTTACTTGTCATAGTTATTTATTCAAATCTTGTTGAATCTTATTCCTCCAAGGAGCCTATCTCATTTCCCCCCCCAACTAATAGTTGTTTTAAACTAAAATGTAAAGTCTAAACTTCTCTCTACGTGTCAAGGAGAAAACAAAAGCAGTGCTGATCGCCTCTTGCCTGGGCAGATGGCATATCACTTACTGAAGCCCCGTTCTTCTCCTTGGATGTTGAGCTAGTTCAAGTTTTGAGTCAGGAAGTCACAGGCTCAGAGCATGTTGGGCTTTTCTTTTGTAAGAGGGTGTGGGAAATGGGGTGCAGAGAGAGAAAAAGATTTTCTGTGGGCAGAAAGTATCAGAGAGCTAGGCAGACACACAGCAGGAAGTTTTAACCTTCACCTTGAGCCTGGACAACACTCAGCAACCCTGAAAGCTCCCAGACAGACGAGAAAATACGCTATATAGAGAGGCTTAGGGAAAATGGATTTCTCGATTCATTGTAGAAGTTTAAAAGCTTTCTAAGAGAGATTCTTCCATCTCTATAATAAATTTTTTTAGCCTATATTCCATTAATCTTTATGTCCACAATCGAAAGCCTTTTGCTTAATAATATCCCTTCAAATATTTGAAGACTATTCTTAAGTCTCTCCATAGACTCGCTTCCTTGAGAATAAATAATCTAAATTGCCTTAAACTTTTCTCATAAATTCTTTCTCTGTCTTTTATTAATCTTTATAACTTTTCCAGGAGTTTTCTTCACGTTGTTCTATCTTGCTTCTCAAATATGAGGCTGGGAAAGGATGAAGGATTATGATAGAGATCGTGTAACTTATATCCAGATGTGAGTTATCTGAGAACAGGGTCTGTTTCTTACTCACTGTTGGACTCTTAGTACAGGCGAGAGGAAATTGCTCTTCTGAGAAAATCCAGATAGTAATTTTTTTAAGTGTTCCAGCTCAAGGATTAATTTTTATGCAATACAAGGGGTATTGTTTGTGTAACTGTTCTCTCCAAAAAGGTAATATTGGCAGAGAGAGATGCTCAGTAGTTAAGAGCACTTGCTACTGGAACTCTAGTTCCAGGATATCTGGCGCCCTCTTTTGGCCTCTGAGGGCACTGCATGCACGTGGTGCATAGACAAACATTTCAGCCAACATCTATACATTTAAAATGAAAATAAATAAATATTTTCTTATAAGGTAATATTCTGCTGGGTGGTGGTGGTGCACACCTTTAATCCCAGCACTCAGGAGGCAGAGGCAGGCAGATCTCTGAATTTGAAGTCAGCCTGGTATACGGAGTGAGTTTCAGGATAGCTAAAGCTACACAGAGAAACTCAGTCTTGAAAAACAAAAGACAAAACAAAACAAAAAAGAGAAAAATAATATTCTTTGTTTTAAAAGTGTATAAATAGTTCTTAGCTCAAGTTAGATAATGTGGCCGAGGACTAAAGTCTATGGGCTCTTAGTTCCTAGAACGATGCATGGCCCTACATCTAAGGAAATGATTCATTTTTTATCTGTGATATATGTATATGTATTCATATACATATATCTGTGCATGTGTGTATATGTATATATACATATATGTGCACATAATAATGCACATATACATACATATATTTACACACACATACATACACTATTCTTCTGTTACACTGCTGACTGAGTGAGCATGTCTGGTAAGGTACCCAGGTCTCCTCTGGCATGTTCACTCATGGTCATCATCTCTATGCTGTCTGGATAGAGTAGTTGTATTATCCCTCTCCTAATATGGGTTGTGGATAGAACTGTTAACCTTCATTTGCTGGTGGTCTTGATTTCACCTCTAATGCAACAAAAATGTTTTAAACTCTTGTTATTCTTATATGTTCAGTAACTACATAGCTAGAAGTCATTTGTGAATACCAAAAAGCCTACACAGTTGCTAAAACCAACAGTTGAACCATTGCAAAGCCTCACACTGTTTTTCCCCTTTAAAATAGATTTACCTTTATTTTTAATTGTGTGTGTGTGTGTGTGTGTGTGTGTGTGTGTGTGTGTGCATATATGTATATGTATGTGTGTGATGGGATGGTATGTGCACATGGATGCAGGTGCCTATGGAAGCTGTAGGTATTGGATCTCCCCTAGAACTGTAGCTCCAAACTGTGAGATACCTGATGGAGGTATTGGAAACTGAACTTGAATCCTCAGAAAGCACAGTATGTGCTCTTAACTGCTGAGTCATCTCTTCAGGCCCTGTTTTCATTCTAAGGCACCTACTTTCTCCAAAGATGGTGAGTAGTTCAGTTCTGCCTACTGAGCCTGGAAGCTCACAGAAGGTTGGAACTAATGAGAAAATAGAATAAAATAAAATAAAAATAAAGTAAAGAAGGAAAATAAAATAAAAGACATTTCCTCCCCACCCCGTTAGTTTCTGAGCCTGTACAGAGCTGACTCTATGGAGTTCTGTATTAGAAGGATTTCCCTTCAGAGATGAATTTCAACGAGGCATTCTAGGGCAGAATAAGCCCACAGAGTCAGGTGGATGGAGGTACTTTACAGAATGCCATCAAGACTGACATCCTACAACCAATCTACCCTACCTCCAACATCAGTTGACTCAGTTCTCAGATTCATAGAGGCCTTTCTCTGTGAAGCCCCTTATTTGTCTGCAGTGACCGTGAATAGGTCCCTCATGCCTCTTTGCTCCAAGGGCTAATGGAGCCATCTCAAAAGCCTTAGTGGTAAGCAAGAAGCCACACCCCCTTAGTGCTCAGCATCCCACCTTTGTCCACAGATGACCCGGTTAGTCCAGTTGGATATGGTGCCATGGCTGTATGAACTAAAGCTTCCAGGAAAAAAAAAGCCACCCATATGTGATGGATGTACAAGGTTGAGTGATGAAAAATTTTACTGTGTGAAGATGTGAATGTTGCAGGTCTGGAGCTAAACTTTCCTAGATTTGTCTTAGACTCCCTCAATACCATTCTTTGCCCACCTCTGTGTTTGACTTAATTCCCATCCTTGTACAATTCTTTTTGGATTAGCAAACAGACTCTTAGCTTCCACTGACCCATGGGCTTAGAATGTCATCTAAGGCCCATGATAGAGATGTCCCTATTTTGCTGTAACCCGCCTAACCTGATATTTCCCCTATTTATTTATTTTTTTTAAGATTTATTAATTTGCTTAAAATGTATACAGTGGTTCGGCCTACATGTATGCCTGTGGGCTAGAAGAGGGCACCAGATCTCATTATAGATGGTTGTGAGCCACTATGAGGTTGCTGGGGATTGAACTCATGGATCTCTGAAAGAACAGCCAGTGTTCTTAACCTCTGCACCATCTCTCCAGTCCAACTTTTTTTTTTTTTTAAATGCTTTGATGTATGACTTTCTTTTGTCCTGTTACTATACAAATTTCATGAGACTGGTACCATGTTGGAACATGGTATTTGGGGTAGGCTGAACCTGTGTTCCCAGCCTATGGAACTCACATTGGGCTTCAGAATAAACCCTCACTTTTTTGAGGGGAGAGCTGTTTTTTTTTTTTTTTTTTTTTGTGCTGGCGGCTGATGGAAGCAGGCAGGGTGCATTTCTTCTTCTCTAAGCTTTCATCTAGCATCTGAGTGGTATGAGTGTTCAATCCCAGGGGTCTGTGAAAAGTGTTCCCCTGGTTCCCTATGGGTGAGATATGTTGCCCATGGCAGTCTGTTCTATCCAGTGTTCCTCCTGTGTCCCCCACCATTCCCATACTGCAGAGATTGTCGTAGTTACTACCATTTTATGTGTCCTGGAAAGTTACATTTATTTACATTGACTTCTTTCTTAACCAGCTGGGGCAAGTTGCAAAATAGCCAAGCCTGTGGTGTGGTGGATCAATCCTTAACATTTCTTCTCTCAAATATTAAAGCAAGGAAAATGATGACAGCTCTTAGGCTCTATCAGGTGGACATGATCTACAAGGACTGGCAGACAGATGAAGGTCACAAATCAGGCTCTGTCTCTGATTCGGGAGCTGGGAAGGCAATAGAAGTGTATTCCTCCTGAGGTGTGAGTCCAAGTTTAGGAATTTACCAACGCGCGTCTGGGATCTGTTGTAATGAGCCTCTTCCCTTTTCTCATAAAACAAAACTAGTGTCTGATTAAAGCTGGCTGGGCTTCCTGAGATACAGAAATTAATTCATCTGGAGATGGTGGGGGTATCCTGTCTTTGTCTGGCTTAACAGATAAATAGTCTCATTTGCATGTGGGGATCATGTTTACTCCCCGACTGGCGAGAGAACACTGACGGTGACATTGAATTTGCATATCCCCGCTCACTGATGTTGGCAGGGCTTCTTTGAAGGTGTCCTGGATTCTGGGTCTATCCTCTCCTGTTCTTGTCAGAGGTCCTTTTACCCTGTGCCTAGTCAGGTCACATTCAGACTGCTGGTGTGACAAAAACCATGCTGAAACCTCAGTGGCTTGAGACAAGGAAGGCTTATTTGATTTTTACATGACCATCATGTTGCACAGAGAAATGCACTCTGTGCTGCTTTTTCTCAAGCATACCACCATTTAAAGTAGATGCTGATTTTTTTTTTTTTGTGTGTGTGTGCATAAAGCACATGTGTTTTTGACTTTGTCCCCTTCTTTTCTCACTATTCAGTTGAACCCTTGTAGTTTAGGAACAACCATGGTCAATGTGTAAAGGACCAATCATGGATTGGTAAAACTTTATTTTCGAGAACTGTTGGTAGGTTGGATCTGGTCGGCAGTTTGTGGTGGGGAGAAGAGAATGTGGTGAGCTTCTCACATATGTTAAGTGTCTATTACTGTATACTGACTGCACAAAAGAGAGGATTTCATGGTAACATTTTCATACGTTTGTATAATGTGCTTTGATTACATCTACCCTTCTTTCACCGTCCTGTATCCTTCCTTCTCCCCCAGGCCTCCTTCCTAATTCAAACACCCCCTTCCACTTTTATGCTTGTTTTTAAACATTCAGGGTCTGTTCATGAGAGAAAGCAAGTGATATTGGTCTTTCTAAGTCTTGCTTCACATAATGAATGACCTTTAGCCCCATACACTTTTCTAAATGAAATAATGCCATTCTTCATGACTAAATGTAACCCTACTGTGTGTAGATCGTTCATTTCTATATGAATTCACCTGGTGATGAAAACTGAGGCTGCTTCCATAATCTGGCTCTTGTGAGTAGGTTCTTTCCTTCCTTCCTTCCTTCCTTCCTTCCTTCCTTCCTTCCTTCCTTCCATCCATGTAAAAGCCTTTTATCTAGATCAGCTTTCCATCCTTCCAAGCATCTATTTGTTGCTAGCTACATATTTTACAATATAGTTCTTTGGCAGGCTGGATGAGAAGAGTCTAGCCTCGGGAGCTGTTTTAAATATTAAGTATCTGACATTCCTTTTCTTGAAGCTACTATGGTTCTGTTTGAATTCCTACACCTGTGCGGTGAAGTTAAATTCATCTGTCGACCTATTCTTGGGGGTTTAGGTCTCTGGTTAGATTTCTGAATGCAGACATGCAGAATATGCTGTCATTCTTGGATTTTTAACAGATGTGTAGCCACGGAAGTCCTGAGCCTTTTATCCTTTTCTGTGATTGGAGGGCCTGGGTCTTTCAGATCACTTTAGGTATGTGTGACCCCTTTTGTATCCTCAGAAGGTGTGTACAGTCAGAATCTTCCAGATATAGGGCCCAGAGAGTCTGCTTTTTTCATTTAGCATCCATAAGATTCTTTTAAACTATGCAAAATATGAGACTTTATTTCATCCAGTAGAGGGCACTATGCACCTAGGGTAGCCAGTTCCATCCCTTCTGTTAGATGAATTGAGGATTAATGAAACCCATATTCAAACCTTGAAACTATATCACCTATCATAAACCACAAACCGAAACACCACACTATCAATGTACTTTATAAAAGGGAGAAATGCAATTTATTAGCAACTTGCACACTCCAGAAGGTACAGACCTCCTCATTAAATCAGCTGAACATTTCTTTTCCTTTTTTGACAAACTCAGGTCTGAACGAAGGCTGTCTCAGTGTGAGCTGCTTAGCCAAAGTCCTTAGGATCTTTTGGGGGGGGGGGGTGTCACAGCTTCGTTTGGTTCTGTTAAAAACAGAAGCCTTTGATAAAAACAGAAGCCTTTGGAAAGCATTTTCTCCCACAGAAAAATGACTTAACACTTTATAGAAACTTACAAACTACTAAGAGAAAATATCAAAAATACAATGATCCCCTAAGTGTTCAGATGGATGACGTCAATAGCTCACAGGGAAGACTGTACGTGTACTTTGAAATGTACTTTTATAAAATGGTAGCTGCTGCTACCATTTTATAAAAAAAAATTATTATTATAACCACACATCTGTATCCTTGTGCTGTGCTTTGAAGAAAAACATTTAACTTCTCTTCTGTTCTCTTCTGTTCTCCTCTTCTCTTCCCTTCCCTTCCCTTCCCCTCCCCTCCCCTCCCCTCCTCTCCTCTCTCCTCCTCCCCCTCTTCTTTTTCTCTGTCTCTTTGTCTTTCTGTTTTTCTGTCTGTCTATCTGTCTGTCTGTCTGTCTTTCTCACACACATACACGCACACTCTGTAAATTCTACTTAGCTGCTAAGCCTTCCCTTGAATTCTGACTGTCCATAAGGTCTGTCCGTGCCCCCACTCCATGGTTTTCTTGTCTGACACACGGAATGCCTGTTTCTGAGGCTATCATGAAGTTTTTACAGCATTCTTTTTCTTCTTTTCCTGCAGCTCCCCACTTTGCAGATTGTTTTCTCTCCCTCCCTCCCCCTTCCCTTTCTCTGCGAGTCTGATGATTGCATCTAGGACTTCACGTAAGCTAGACAAACACTCCACCAAACGCAGCCAAATGAACATCCCTCGCCAGTCACATAGGACACAATGCTTCTCGTGAACCTGCTCTTAGCTGGCATAGCCCAAAAGTCACCCAACCAGGCACTCACGGGACCGTCCGTTCTCCACTTTATGCCTGGCTCCCTTGTAGCCTTTTCATGTTGCTGCCATCTAAGAGGACACATTGAATTTCAGACAGATTAGTTGTCAAATGTAAGATAATAAGGACGTTAAAGGCAGTTCTCTGGTGTTATCCCCCCTTCCCCCCAGAGTTCACTTACCTTTTTCTGATGAATCTTTTTGTCATTACCAGGATCACGCATCTATTCTTAATGACCTAGCAAACCTCATCATAGGCCTTCTCCAGAAATGCTGAGCTCTGGAATTTTATCACTTTATTGGGTTAAGTTGCTGCATTAAATCAGGCGAACAGATACTAGTTGGGGCTGGTCATCCACCATGTTCCAGGCCAAGACTGTATGGACACTGTGCTGTTTAGATCTTATCACTTTTTAAGACTCTATTTCATTAAAAATTACATTTATTTATTGTTTAGGTGTCTGTATGCATGTTGGCATGTGCAGACTGTGATGTACATGTGAGGATGAGAGGACTCTGCTTTCAACAGTCTGTTCTCTCCTTCTATCATGTGAGTCATGGGGATTGAATTTAGCTCATCAGGCTTAGTGGCAAGTGCCTTTATTCACGGATCCATTTGCTGCCCTTGTATGTCTATGTTATACACAAGGAAACTGAGAGCTAAAAGGAAGTCAAGAAACGTGATGTAAGTAGCCCAAGTTAGCCAGTGGCAAGAGGAGAGGGGCATGCCCGGAGGACACTGGCTTCAGGACTGCTCCCAGCTTCCAGAAATGTGCTCTCCTGGTGAGAATTTGAATATAAGAAAGGACAAAGGTCAGACTGTGTTTGAAAATAGAGCTCTGACTCATAGTCTGGAGCAACCATCCGGGAGAACAGACCCATCATTTACAGGACCCAGCAGAGGAAGCCAGTCTGCCATCTCCTTTCAGGCTAGCAGGAAGTCAGATCACTATCTCTAACAGCTGCTCCAGGAAGGCAAACAACCATACGGATTGGCCCCAAATGGCCGAGACTTGAGTAATGTCTTTTTTGTCCCAACTTCCAGTTTAAGACCAACCAAGGAAAGTCAAATATATATCTCCAACTGGTCATGTAAGACATCTTGATTCTAGTGAGCCCCCTTCAGCTTCCTCAGGCCACAGATGTCCCAATGGGCATGCATAGGGGTGTTTCTTTCCCCTACATACAATATTCCTTCTCCTCTGCCTACCTCTGAGTTTTGCCAAATGCTTTGGCAGTGTCTGGCTTCTCCACATAGTAGCAACCTCTGAATAGAGTGTACATGAATAGTCTTCATTTATTTCCTCACTGGACATCATATAATTGCTCAGGGCTATGTTGAGTCTCTTATCTACTTTCCATGTTGACTTACATGGATTCATATCTAGTTGTCTTTCCTCCTTCTTCTCTTCCTCTTCCTCCTCCTCTTCCTTCTCTTCATTTTTAAAAGTCTCTTACTATTCAGACTGGCATTCCAACTTCCAAGAATTCTCTTTGAAACTGCTCATCTAAGAGATTTCAAGTATTTGGACATCATTAATTGATCAATTCTATTTCTGTAACATTAATGATTTTGTTCCAGTTTGCTATCACAGTGACCCGTTCACTACTTACTGTAAATGTCCACTTTGGGCATGCCTTTTTAAATTTTATTTATTTATTTATTTATTTATTTATTTATCGAGACAGGGTTTCTCTGTATAGCCCTGGCTGTCCTGGAACTCACTCTGTAGACCAGGCTGGCCTCGAACTCAGAAATCTGCCTGCCTCTGCCTCCCAAGTGCTGGGATTAAAGGTGTGTGCCACCACTGCCCAGCTTGGGCATGCCTTTATTAGTACTGCTGGAAAAGGAGGAGTTTTAGATATTTGACAAACATTTAAAAATGTTGGTAAATTCTTGGAGAATTTAATACAAAATATTTTGACTGTGTTCTCTTCCAGCTCCCCCTCCTAACTCCCCCAGATGCACACCCACCCCCTACCTCCTCATCTTCATGTCCTTTTTTTTTTTTAAATCAGTAACACATTGGCTCAAATTAACCATTTTTTTTGAGTAATAAAATAACTTTAGTTGTGAGCTTACAGAGTTTCCCTACAGTTCAGAAATGTCCATCTTATGGTTGCTTTCTCTGTCACATGATCCAAGTGTTCCCTGATACATGTTAGAAAGTACCTCAGGGGTTAAAAACAGCCTAGCCACTGCTCTTAGATTTTAATGACCAAAATAGTTCATGTGTCTTCAAATGCCCTGAGGTGAAAAATGAAACTGATAGGAATCTGGACAGGCAACATTTCATCTCGAAAATATGGACTTAGGCCCAAATTGCTGTATTTGTCAAGGCACCCACTCTTCTTTCTGAGTTTACAGAGATTTCTCTTGTACATGGGCTATTTCCTGGAAGTGTTATGGTTTAGGAATTGTGTTAGAAATGAAGGAAGCAAAGATGTAGGGTATTCTTGACTCGAGATCGAGAGACAGATAGTCTATGTAGAAATACAAGGTGACTCAAGATCACACATTGTGAATATGGAATGGATAACTCCTGTATGAGACCAGTAACAGCTGGTCTTAACTGGTCCTAGAAATGCAAGTGAAGATACATTTATGTCCATCTCCCTGACTTGTGATTGCCTGAGGACACATACAGCTTGCTTTGTTGGCAAGACCTCAGTTGTTAGCTCTCTCAAGCTCATTGGTCATATTAACTCTAAACACTAGAGAAAGTTAGCCTTTGGAAGGTCCTCCATTTTCATAGGGAAGAGAATAATTATAGCACTCTACTACCTTACTCCAGTAACATGTCCATCATCAGCACACATTAAACACTCAGTGAATTTCATCTGCAGTAACTGTGAGTTCAGTTGTCTTCAAATTCCAATGTTAGAGAATTCATACTTTAGAATTGGAAGGAGGGAAGGAAGAATTGCTGGATCATAGCCTGAAATTTGGATGTTCCTCTGGGGCAAAAACAAAACAAAACAAAACACCAAGAAAAAAAAGAAAAAGGAGGAGGAAGAGAAGGAAAAGGAGGAAGAGAAGAAGAAGGAAGAGAAGGAGGAAGAGGAGGAGGAGGAGGAATCCATTTTAATCTCCTGTGTACAGGAACAAGTGATAACAGATGTGTAATACTTCTGACTAGCACATGGGAAGGTAAAAACATTGAGCTACTGATGGGGAACAAAGAGTGTGATTCATGAAGAGGGCTGGGGAACTTTTGTTCCTTATCTTGAATGTTAGTAATCACCTGTCAACAGACACATGGTAGAATCTGCTTTTGCTTCAGAAAAATGATCTTGGCTCTGGGGAAAACTGAGTAAGGGGAGTTGTTTTCCAAGGAGGAGAAAAACTTACTTGAGTTCCTTCCATAGGAAAGAAACTGGGAGGGGTTCTTAAATGCTTCCACTGGTGCCATGAACCTCACTTTCCCCATGTGAGTGAGGCAGAAGCCCTGTTGTGAGAAATGAATAGGATAACAAATGTGAACATACTGACACAGACATTTCTTTTTTTTTAATTAAGTATTTTCTTTATTTACATGTAAATTTCTCCTTTCCCAGTTTCCCCTCCAAAAAACAAGCAAGCAAACAAACAAAAACAAGAACAAACCCCTGTTGCCTCCCCCCTCCCCATGCCTGCCACCCCACCCTCAGATATTTCTTGAATAGTGGAAATATACTGATATTGTTTTCTATTTTTATTCTCTTAGTGATAGAAATAGTAACAACTGTGAATTGTACTGGATGCCAGAATAGTTATTTTAATGTGGAAAATGAACTTATGTAAAATAATTTAATTTCCTTTAACTCTGGAATAATATGGCAGAGACTGGTGATCGTCTTCCAAAATCCACTCCCCTTTTCTTCAATTATAATTAGAATCCCTCATGAATTCCAAGACATGGCTGCTTAGAATAGCAATTATATTCCCAAACCCTGTTTGCTACAATGTATATGTAGGTATAAGCATGGACATTGGTCTGTGAAAGCAAATTATGCAACCTACAAGTCATTCCTTGAAGAGAAATGATGTATTCTCATCTTCCCCTTTCTTTTCTCTACCTGGAATATTGATATAATGGCTGGAACTCTGTGGAACACTCAGTGGGACCCAAGGCATAGACTTTGTTTAGGATGGATGAGCCTGGGTCACTAATGACTGTGTGACTGTCATATTAGTGTTATGTTATGGTGCTGATACTATGGAGGGAAGATAGACTTTCTTATTTTTTGAAGCAGCTTTTTTTTTCCCCTTTTTTTCCCAGGATGCTCAGTCACTACCAGAAAAAAGTTAATCTCAATAAGTTCTAACAATTACTTTTTAATGACTATTGATTGTTCTAGTTTTACTTCTGTTGCTGTGATAAAATATCATGATAAAAAGGAACTTAGGGGAGAAAAGAGGTTTATGTCAGCTTACATTTCCAGGTTACAGTCTTTTGTGGAGAAGTCAAAACAGGAACTCCAAACAGCTGGTCACATAATGTCCACAGTCATGAGCAGAAAGAGAATGAATATAGACATATTTACCTGCTTGCTTGTGGTCAGTTTGACTTTTCTATGCTTACACAGTTCAGGACGCTGCTTAGGGAATGGTACATCCCACAATGGACTTGGTTTTTCTACATCAATATGCCCACAGGCCAACCAAATTTAGATAATTCCTCATTGACAATATCTCCTCAAATGCTTCTAGGTAGTATCAAGTTGACAATTAAAGCTGACTATCACAGTGATACAGCCACATGGCTTTAAAAGGAAAACATTAACACTCCAAATCAAGACCTAAAAGAAATATGAGTCCTTCATAAGACTTTATTTAAAAGAATTTCAGCCTTTCAAGATGAGGAAGGAAAACTAGCATGCCTTTTGGGTTCTAATCACCAAATCAAAGCTCTGATATCACATTATTCACCAATGAAGAAGAAATAATGTCAGCAGGCATAGGTTTTAAGATGCTAAACTCTACATTGATTTGACCATGGCAGTTTGGAACAACAAGAACCCTAACAATAGTAATGGTAGAGTAATAGTACATTTCTTAGCACTGAATTTTAGGATAGCTTGTCATAGTTAAAACATCCTACCTATGCATTTGATATTTAATATACATATATATTAAAAATCAGAGCCAAATTGCTTTATGTTTACATCTTCTTGGTGATTCAGTAATTATTAATGGCCAAAACTTGTAAAAGCTGTCTCCTTCAATCTCTGGCATAATTTCCTTTGTGCTTACTGTCTGTTCACATGCAGTTGCTGACTCATCATCTAGGGAATGGCTATTTTGGCTGTAATGTCATATGATGACCACGAGGATCTTGCTAACTTGGAAGGAAAGAAGAGTTGGAATTGCTTTTTGTTCCTTGGTCTTCCTTTCTCTCCTGTGTGCCTCTGGCGACCTCTTCAGGAAGAAACTAATTAGCAGTTGTACAAGAGTCTGATGGGTTCCTCTGCTTCTCTACTTCTCTGCTAAAGTTTCCCTAATACTCCAGCAGGAAGAGGTCCTAAATGGCCTGACCATCCATAATAAAATCCTATAATAAAATCCTAGTGGATTTATTTATTTGGCAGACTTGATGTGAGATTTATTATTGAACATGATTTGGTAGGGTACAAGAGAGCACTGTGGAAGCCTTCAGGAATGCAAGGCTCTCCACTTGTTCAGGGGACCACGATTGGGGATCTATTTGACACCACATCCATCAGGAATGAGCCAATTCTCAGCAACCAAGTCTTCAAATTAATCTGCATTAAACTTGGTGAAGCCCCACTTCTTTGAGATGTGGATCTTCTGGTGGCCAGGGATCTTGAACCTGCCTCTGCGCAGAGCCTCAGTCACATGTTCCTTATTCTGCAGCTTGGTGCAGATTGGCATGATGACCTGGCCAATGTGCCCTGGGACTTCCCAAAGGCACCATGCATACCTGTCTGGAGCCTTTTATCATTTGATTATTATTGTTACATACATATATCTGTGTGTCTATATATGTGTGTGTGCATATATATATATACATATATATGTGTGTGTGTGTGTGTGTGTGTGTGTGTGTGTGTGTGTTATGCTGAGCCCATTTTTGTTATTAGTGTGTACATGGCTTCATGGCTAACCATTCTGGATAGAACCAACCAAAGGGCTCCTTCCTGGGAGAGGTTAATTCATCTTTTCATAGCAGTTACTAGTTACTCATAGTTCTTGTTCCAGAGATAGGACCCTGTGAAAAATTTCCCCTTCCATTTTAACATGTCTGTTGATATTGTCTTAGTTCCAGTCTTGATTATGAAGCCATTTCTAGGAAAGACTGTTTCATAGCAGACTTTCTGGTATTGTGGATTTTACCATCTTTCTGATCCTATCTTCAATGATGTTCTGTGAGCCATAGATGCAGTTTATATTTTCATAAAATTATACACAGTATGTATATGTACACACACACACACACAAAGTCAAGTGACTCCCCAAATTATTAATTTAGCCCCTGTTTGCCTTTTGGCCTTGAGGGTCAGCTCCTATTGCTGAAGATGCTGTTCTTTTAGGGCACAGGACTCAGATGATTTCAGTTGTGTATGATCTGAAAGACTCATTTCTGTGGTCTAGCTTCCATGGTTTTAGAACATACTATGCAAGCTGCCAAGGGAGGGAAGCAGTTAGACAGTTCAATACAACTGTTTCACCTATGAACCTCGAAAACCACCAAGGCATAAATGTACAATAATGGCACTCACATTTCAGTGGCAAGCAAAAGTGGTCTCACTGGACTTAAGACCCACTCAGCAGGAGGGAAGTCATGCCCGGTATTGAGAACCTGGCCAGCTTCCTAGGGCTAGTCAGGGTCATGACCTTAGAAAAGAGTGTACTACCATGTAGTACTAACACTCTGCTAGACCTTCATAATTCCTTCCTGGATTCTAAATTCTATCCTTATGCCCATGGATAAGTGTGGCTACTCCACTCATCAAAGAAGCCATTCTTTTTTTCTTTTTCTTTCTTTCTTTTTTTTTTTTAAAGAAGCCTTTCTTTACAGCAAATGGAGACCATCACAGAAAATCACAACTGGATACAACATGGACATCAACAAATAGTGGGGAGCTAAGCCTCCAAGGATACACATTCTAGTGTTTTTTAAGACACCAGTGGAAGAGGATCGAATTAATCATACTCCCGACTTTATGATAAAATTAATATCACTGCTCTCTGCAATGCTCCTCTTGTTTATCATTTAGTCTTTTTAAGATTACATTCTCATTCCTTATAAGTAGTCATACTAATTGTTTATTATGTGTCTTTTCCCCGTGCATCTTCCTATAAGATGTAATATTATGTAATATTTGTACATAGTTTGTTATACACTAGGTCTAGTTGCAGATTATATGCAATGATTTAGTTCTCACATCTTTATGAGTTATTTATCTTTATTATTTCCATTTATATGACGAGAGAACTGAGGAAAGGTTAACTAACTTGTCTAAGGCCACATAGCTATCGAGCAACAGTGTAGGATTTGAACTCAGTCAGCTGAATTCTTGGCACCATGCTTTTATTGTATTGTTGTTGATTTTTTTTTTTCTTTTTTTTTGGCGACTAGCTCTCACTCTGTAGCCCAGGCTGACCTGGAACTCACTATTGTAGCCCAGGCTGCTTTTAAACTTGTGCTGATTCTCCTACATCAAATTCTAGAGTTGTAGATTATAGATATGAACCACCATGCCTTGCCAAACTCACGCATTGAGTCACTCACCACACCACCCATGCTGGTGTGCTCACATTTTCAGTCTCTGTTGATGGTATTATACAGCACCACCATCCAAAGTGGAGTGTTGTTTCTTGCTTTTGCACGCAGCACCTTGCCTTCAATAAGCGCCCATGTTTCTCTGTCTGCTTACCGTCCATCCTCTGACTGACTTATCCCTGGGGTTAACATCTCTCTCATTCCGCCGCTCCAGCAGTAATGATTCTTCAATTTCCTGCTGCTACAAACAGTGCTGCGGTGAACATCTTCCCCTGGGACCCGTGTGAGGACCACTCCGGGATACAAACCACAATTTTCCTTCTTCAACCGAGTATGTGCAGTCTATGAAACAGGAAGCCGGTACAGTTAGTGATTTTTTTTTCTTTTTTTTTGTGAAAAAGTTAGACTACTGCAATTATTCTCTGGGGGTAGGATGGTCTCCAGGTAGGACACAGATATGAATTTACAGGAAGCCAGAACCCCTGTATTTATCAAACAATTACTTCATAAATTTTTCCCCCTTTATTCCACTTATGTGCCACGAGGCATTAGACCGAAGCTAACGCAGGGATGGCTCAGGTTCCTGGCTCCCTGCATAATAAGGTGACCTGGCCTTCTATTTGAGCCATGTGAGTGTGACGACTAGCTCTGCTGTTTGCCCTGTGCAAATGGGACATGCTTTTCAATCATTGCAGACCTTATTTTTCTCAGACTTAAAATGGAGATAATTATTGTTTGTTGTGAGGATTGAATGTGACAGAGCATGTGGAGCCAGATTTTATAAAGGCACACACACACACACACACACACACACAAAGTCTCTGTCCTTGAGAAGTTTCCAGGAGGGCAGACAGATAACGGGTCCAAGGAGCATGATGGTGAATGGAGTGGGTTCACAGAGGCAAGCACATCGAAACGACTTAATTCAGTCATGTGACACATGATGGCAGCAGTCAATGCCAGACCACGTCTATTACAGTGATCACCTAACATTGTAATCGTGTTGAAAGGTTCCCATCACTTGGTGGAATCCTAGCCTTTGCACTTTGGTAGGTAGAGTATAGATTTGGACTATTATCAAGCAGGCTCCCTGCCATTCTACTGAAGTTTAGAACTGGAACGATCCACCATGGAGAGAGGATGGTTCAGTGTTCAGTGACTGCCCTGGACAGCTGTAGGATTCCTAATGGTACGATAGAACCGGGTGGGGGGCACGGGTGGAGGCTTGAAGGAAGATGGTGATGTAAATGGTCAAGGGGATAAACATGGGCTTCTCCTACCTTTCAGCCAGATGTACAGATCATCTCTATGACAGCGGAAGTAATCAGGGCTGGGGAGGCCAGTTTAGTACTACGTACAAATTTAAGAAAAAGGAAATGGGCTTCCTTTGATATTGATGGATACAATTAAAGGTGAGACTAGAATTAGGAACGAAATTTGTGGCCTCTGCTAAAGCACAGGAGCACGAGATCTTTTGTTCTTGTTTTTGTTTTATTTTGAGACAGGGTTTCTTTGTGTAGCCATGGCTGGACTCACTTTTTAGACCAGGCTGTTCTCAAACTCACAGAGCTCCATCTGCCTCTGTCTCTAACATGTGGTTAAAGGCACGTGCCACCACACCTGGCAGCCCAGGAGTATGTAAAGACCCAGTTTTGCCAATTTTGAGTTAAATTGCAACACAACAGTTTCAGGGGGAAGTTTAAAGTGTGGTGGCTGGTTTTGGAGACATGTCCTCAAAGGAGCCTCTTGGGTAACCACTGGCTTCTGAATAAATACTAACTCTCACTAACCTCTGACTCCTGCCTAACCCCTGACTCACAAAACTGCTGACTCCTGGCTAATGGCTGACCACAAGCACTTTGCATATATTTCTGGTTGACTACAGGTTGGATACTGAAGCCTAGTGAGCTGCCGCAGCACAATCTTTGGAACTTTAGAAAAAATATGCCCCCCACCTCTTTCCTCCCTCCTTTCTATCTCTCCATCTTTCTCTCTCCTTTCCTACCTTGATTAATTGGGGTAGGGGGAACTTATACATTTTTGGAGAACGGGAAAGTCAGGAAGAAAGTCCTGGCTGTTTTCTTGCCTTCTACCATGGCTGAGGAGAAAGTCATTGGTATGTAAGTCCAGTCTTCTCTGTTTCTAGCGGCCCTCTCCCCTGTGTCAGAAACTCAGCAGGCTGCTCTGCCCTTTGGAGCTGCTCGGGGAAGAGCACTGGTCATTTAGTTGGTAACTCAACTCTGGCAAGTTCTTCAACAGAGCCTGTTTGTAAACAGACTGCTCAGTTCAGCTCTCTGCAGCTTAGCCCAGCTCCTCATTAGTTCCAGAAGATATGTGACTAACCCAGTCTTAAGGTTACACCATTCATGTCAAGGGAAAAATCCCAAATTTCAGATTCTCTGGACCCTTCTTCTTTTCTTTTTTGTTTTCAAAAAACAATACCAATAAGAATGACCTTTGTGACCTTCATAACATCGGTGCTGAGGGTATTTAGTCTTTTCCTCTTAAATAGCTGTGGTCATTGCCCCCCCCCCCCCCCCAGTGTCTATGGCCACAGGACCCAAATGGGCACATACACACATCAAATTACACTTCTTTACAATGGATACATTAAATCCAGGATGTATAAAGAATTCTACAGGGCATGTGTTCAATCATTCCTTGGTATCTGCAGGGCATGGGTTCTTTACAACATGTAGCATGTGCATGTGGTCTAACATTCATGTATATGTACTCTAGCACACTTTATCTCTGAATTCCATAGAAAAACCTATGGTATGGAACTTGTAAATATGAGGCTGACACTATGTAGGCACATGAATGCATGTCCATGCCTATACATACCCACCAGAAGCACATACATGCTACACAAAGACATACTACTTCATGTGTGCACACATGACACACACAAACAATGAACATTTAGATCATGTGCATGAATACACTTTATATGTACCCAACCAACACGCAAGGGAAAACATAAATAGGCTTGGCATAGGGGCACACTCATTAATCTCTATACATGGGGGGGGGAAGGCATGGAGATAATGAACTTAAGGCCAGCCTCAGCTCCATGAGACTGTCTCAAAACAAACCAACAGACAAAAGAGAACACATGAATATACCCATCCTATATACATCCTATTGCGTCCCCTATATGCACACACACAGCACACAAAAATCTGCTTGAATATATTTGCCTTTACACATATATCACACATATCACATGTGCCTACTGAGACAGGTGCACCATATTCACACAGCATCCCTCTAGGCTTCTGCACACACATAATCATACATATACCACATGCATGTTTGACTTCAGACCTATCACAGAAAGCTCCCTAGACAAATTCCCCTCCCCTGTCTCATACACAGTACATATCATTTTACTAGTTGCACAGAGACAGAGAAATCTCTAGACTCATAAACAACCCCAGAACCTGGGAAGCTCAACCTTCATGCATGGCCCTCCCACAACTCCAGTACACTGCTTCCCTGTCCCCAGGAACACCTGCATTCAAGATAGACATCTTTATTTCTCTGAGCCTTTGATTAAGCCTTACAATAAAACAGCGCAGTGAGGGGCATGACATTACGGTGTCATTAAAGTGAACACTTTACTAGTGAGCATTCCTGGGCCAGGATAATGCTGGGGCTTTTATTTTCACCAGATCTTTGAGGCTAAGGGATGGAAAAAAGTTGGTGTGGTCAGAGCTTGGGGCAGTGATTTCACCAAGGCAAGTGGGGCAGGTGACTCTGAGCCCTGGCCTGACTGACTAAAAAAGGTAAAAAACAAAACAAAACAAAACAAAACAAAACAAAACAAAACACCAGGAGATCCATGGAAAATCAGGAAAATCAACAAACAGACATCAGATAAAGTGTGTTTGATTGTGTATATGTGTGTATGTGCCTCTCTCTCTCTCTGTGTGTGTGTGCTCATCCCTCCAAAGACATTTTACTTCATTGCCCTCACCCCCCACTCCAAAGACATTTCTCCTCCATTGCCAGTACCGATAGGAAGAGCAGTTTGCTTTTGTAAAGGCTTCTTTGTGCAATGGTGAGTGAAGTCTGGATCTTTCTGACCAATTATGTTTGCTAAGAATGGCCACTGCTTGTAGTAGGGACACATACTCCTGTTAATGTCACTCTTATTGGTATTGTTAATGTCATTAGCAGGCAAAGCAGCAGTGCCACCAAAGCTCAGAAGCAATGGGAAATGACACCCAGGGGTACTGATGGTGCCAAATAAATGCAGGGTGATTGACTGTTTTCATCAGTACCTCCACAGTGGGCTGCAGTCTGTGGTAAGGACCACGGGCAAGGGAGCAATCAGAGTCCCGTCACGACATCCATTGTCTTTAAAGACGTATTTCCAGGAACAAAGCCCCAGGTCATGTTGTTTGTCCTGTAGAAAACTGATAAATTTTGCTTTTAAAAATGCCTCGTTCCTTTGACTAGCAGTAATAAAAGCGTTCCTTCTAAATATCTGTCCTTACCCATCAAAAGCCTGAGATGAGACACTCATTGTTATCTGCAAAGAATAGACTCTTTGTGGTTTGTTATCTGTTGGGCTGATGTTATAAAGCAACTTTGAGGCTCTGACAGAAGCTAGACTATTCGGCCTCTTGTGGCAAACGTGACTAAAGGCACAATTATGGGAGTGGGTTGGAGTGACAAGTTTATTCTCCTTGAAAACAAAAACAAAAGCAAAAAACCAAAACAACAACAACAACAACAACAACAACAACAACAACAACAAAAAAACTAAACCAAGACCAAACTAAACAAAACAGGGAGTCAAACAAAGGGCTTTGTGTGCACAAAACTTCCTATCCCTTTTCCTGTGTCAATGGAGACAGAACTGACGTTCTGTGATTAAACTATAAGAACAGCTTATTCAATGGATACGATGGATTCTAGAAACTTCTGTCCTTGTGATCTGGCTTAGATTTACAAACAAATTCCTTCTGCTTTTTGATGTTCTGAAATCAGAATTGTGTTGAGAGACGTATAAACAATGGCAGAGCCTTACGTGGTCTTCATGTGGTTGGAGTAATTAAGGCCGAATCCTCAAAACTGAAGATTTTTCTTCCAAGCACAGTAACTACATAGGTGAGAGAATAGAATCCCAGCTCAAGAACTGATTCAGTTTGACATTATCTATGGTGGAGGGTGGAGCTACTGTCTTATGGGTACAGAACTTCTGTTTGGTGAGCTGGGAAGGGCTCTGAAAATGGTAGAGATGGTAGAGATGGCCACACAAGAGAATGAGCTCTGTGGTGCTGACCTGTACTTAGAAATAGTTAAGATAGGGAACTGGATGTTGGGTACCTCACCAAAGCCCCGAAAATAGATAAAAAGATAAGTTTTAGATAAATGTGTATGTTTGAGTAAACGCAGTTTCTCCTTGTCTGTACTGCATTAAATATGTAGCCTCCCATGGTCATGCCTCTGTGCCTTACAGAGAGTGGCCATACTCTCAAAACTGGCTGGTTAACAGTGCTTGGTGGTTACAGCTCTACACGCAAGCTTGTGCTGTCACTAGAGTGGTCATTTTGTTTTAAGTTGGTGTAAACTATGGTGTTCCAACCAAATCTTTAAAGATTTAGTTATGCAGGAAAATGTTCTTAATTGCTCTCATTGAAGCTAGTTGGCTTGTTATTTATCTTTTTAATGAAAACCTCTGGCTTCTTTTGCTACTTTACTAAGTTGTGTGTCACAATACCCTGTCTTCAGGAAACATTTTAAGCTATACCCTGTAGGTGGTGACTTTGTAGAGATAATATATATATATATATATTTTTTCTTTTTACAGATAGTCTACTGGCAGAAGAGGAAGGGATTATGGATATGGAGCTCAGAGGCCCGAGTTTGAGCTCTTGCTTTGAAAAGTATTAGTTTATTCCTGGCAGCTCCAGTTTCCTCTTCAGTAGAGACAGCAACTTTATCTGTGGGAATACTTAGAAGTTCGAAAGGGGGCCAATGAGGTGGCTCCATAGATAAAGGTGCTTACCGTCTGAGTTCAGTTCCTGAGACCCACACACTGGAAAGAAAGAACTGACTCTGGCAAGTTGTCCACAGGTTCTCACACTTTCACTACAACGTGAGCGTGTACACACATATACTACAGCATGAGCGTGTGCACACATACACTACTGTGTGAGCGTGTGCACACATACACCACGGCGTGAGCGTGTGCACACATA